>SZWC01002818.1:190017-217744 GCA_023375785.1 Penium margaritaceum | reverse complement strand
TGAATACCGACACTATCACGTTAATCAGGTATGCTGGGGGGGGAGGGAGGGGGGGGGGACCAAAATTGGCATAGGAACAAGTGCGCCAGAGGGGACTGACACTGGCACAGGAGTAGGTGTGCCAGAGGGGACCAATACCAACATGGGAACAAATGTTCTAGAGGGAAATGACTTTGGCATGGGAGCACGTGTGCCAGAGGGTACTGAAAAGGTTATTGGGTCGAGTGCCAAAATGGCATGATCATCATTAGTCGGACACCGGACCCCAGGTGTAGAGGCCCACACAGTTCCATCTATAGGTCTAGACTCCCCCATCAACCGGGAAGCCACATAGGTGGAGAACATGGTTTGCGGCCAACGTAAGAATGCTGAACAAGTTGCAGTAGGTGAGAGCCTCAAAGAAGAGAATGTCTCGAGATTCAACGATGCAGTGGCAAGAGGGGTCCCAAAAACGCTAGGCTTTGAATTGCTTAGACATGCCAAGGAAGGCATACATGCGACCTTGAGGTGAGACCTTGGATCCCTACTAGTCCTCAGTGGTCAAGGACCTCCCAACACAAGCAAGACATAGGGTAGCGCAATGGTCGAACCACAACTCGTGCGGTCGGACATGGTTCGGGAGAAGACTGTGCGATAAGCGGTTCCAAACCCATGTCATACAGAACCCTTGAAAGGCAAAGGACTCTAAAAGACCGCACTCAAACCGAATAGCATGAACCACATCCTCCATGATGCAGTTCCAATGCTCAGACAAGTCATTTTTCTATGGGATAGCAGGAGCGGAGAGCTGGTCAAAAACACTATGCTAAATGAAGAAAGTGCCTATCTTGTCAAAAAACTAACCACCATGATCCAAGCAGAACGTGTGGGAGGTCTGAAGAGACTGACGCTCAGCCATCACCAGCCATAAATAGATCGCCAAGACGATAGTGCTCTTGTGGTGGAGGTTGTAGACCCACCTCATCCGAGTGAATTCATCTGTGAGGTTGAGAACATATCGACCCCGATCTCAGAGAGACTTGATAGGGAGGGGACAAAGAAGATCCGAGAGGACCAGCTCGAGCAGACTTAGTGTCCAAGAGGTGGATTCAGGGTAAGCGCAGTGATGCATTTTACCCTGAGTGCAGATGGGATAGTTAGTCTTGGGCGGCTTCTCGAATGAAGCTGCGTCAAGACCAAGGGCTGGCCGAGTCCAAAGGAGCTTGGACAAAGTTTTTGAGCTTACATGGCAGAGGCGAGATCCAACAAACGTTGGTGCTAAGGGGAGATAACACCAGTGAAAAACAGATATGCAGATGTGGAGGAAGGAGAGGAGGAAAAGGGAGTAGAATGAGACGAATGATGCAGGTCATCGACAATTGGTGAATCAATCCTGGTGCAAGCACGAATAGGGAGCAGGATCAGATGAAGAGCAAGGAAAAAGAGCATAATAGAAATATAATGGGGGATAGATGGATCATTGAGATGAACCACCTTGACGCCCTGGACAGGCAATGACTGACCATACCCTGTGTTAACAGACCGCATTGACGCAACAGGGTAGAGGACCAAAAATTCACTACGACATCAGGTCATGTGATGGATGGATCCAGAGTCAATGATCCGAGTGCCACTCACCTCATGACCTGTCATTGATATAGAGTAGCAGGCTATAGATAAATCTGCCTCTCCTAGACGCTTAGAAGAGGACTCGGAACAATGGAAAACAACAGGAATTTGTGAATCGTCAAGCGAATCGGCAATGTCATGCCCATTCTCATTACAAGCAAATTAAACTCCTCGAGAAGCATGATCACGTGCAACGAACACAATATTATAAGCTATCTATGGTCTGCCCGACTGTGAAAGACCTATCAAACCTTCTTGAGTACGTAGTGCCAACAACTGAATACATTTTATGATCATGCAATCTCGGGGTTCCTAATCATTATTGTCGCCTTAGGAAGCAACAACGTTCCCTGTTATCATGGTTGTGACACGACCCGTCCTTATCATCAGAGCACATGCATTACGTGTGCATCGCTTGGAGACCATGCATGATCTTGGTCTAGTTGAGGGACTTCTGGCACTTCATGTAGCAATGAGTGCCCCCTTGGATAAAGCAGAAGATAGTGTCCATGACTACAACTCGCCGGCTGCTGATGCTTCTATTGTCCCTTGCCTTGTCCATTTTTCTCCTTCTTTTCCTGTGGAGCCGCTGCAATGTCCTGAGTCTATTCACTTGAAATGGAGGAGGAGGAGGAAGCTGTTGAGGCGTGGCTAGCAAACTTGGAAAGAGGCGTAGGAGTGGTCGCAGTCACTGTTGCAACAATTAGACTCTACTGATGGGCAACAACAGCCTCATGAGCTGATGTCAGCTAGAGAAAGTAGCAATGATTCCATAGGTGTAGTTGTAGGGACTAAAAAAAATGAGAGAGAGCCGCACGGTCGAAGCCCGTAAAGATCTTCCTGTGGTCCAAATGTGCCCCTATCATGATAGTGTCAAGAGCCCACAGCTCTGTCCCGCCACCAGTCCCAACGCGTGTGGAAATATGCATGGCGCACCTGTAGTAGACTGTTGCAAGCTCTGCAGGACCCTCGTGGATAGAGTGGGACTCAAGACATCGAGCCGCCCTCGTAGCATGGGTCTTGAGTAGAAGTAGTTTCAGGACCAACTCCCAGCCTTAACGCGGGTATGCTCTTGACTTGTCCTGGCCTCATCTAGAAAGAGGCAGAAGTTGACCATTGTCTCCTACGGCATAGCATACAATAGATCACACACTGCTCTTGCCGTTGTCTAGACCTGGTGTGCGTCAAAGGCCTGGTACTGGCTGTGGTAGTACGGCCATACGCCCTCAGAGTCGGCCCACACCTGAAACAGGGTCTCCCGACAATCAAAGTCCTTGTCGCTATCATAGCAAGGTGGAAGTGTCTCGAATTCCTTTTATTGCCGCTCCATGGGGGAGAGTGATCTCATGCTCAAGAGAAGGTAGACGAGGTACATGGAGATCACCATTGAGAGAAATCCAACCAAAAGTGAACGCTGCTGGACAATGTGGCTGATCCTGACGGCAAGAAGGTGGCAAGGTGAGAGGTTATGATCCCAGACGCAACTCACAGATATGTTCCTCAAGGATACGGATCTTTTCCTCATGTGTATTATCCTCTATATCCTCCTCATCACAGGTATCAACTTGTGATGGGAGGTGCTGAAGTTGCAGTGCTGTGTAGGACGTAGACTATGAATGGATGGTGCAGCTCTGGGCCCTCCTAGTGTCTGCGGTGAGGTTCCTCAACTTCCTCTCAGTAACTCTGTGATATCCTATAATGCATTGGTTTGACGCTGCTACTTGTGGCGCATCTTATCTGCATCCGAAAAATCTTGTCAATTGCAAGAGACTGTGACCGTGGACTCATGACGCGCGAGGATGAGGAAGAGGATGGGTCTGCCGACTCCTTGCATTGATTGCAATTTGTGGCCATAGTTGTGGCTCAGTATGGGTTGAAAAATCAAAATGATCCAAAGGAGAAACTGACAGCTACTCTTGAGGATATTCAATGTTGATAAAAAATTACGTCTTAGTAAAATATGTGGCCAAGTGTAGGTGATGATGTCATCACCCACAATGATGACGTCAGCATGAAGGCTGTCCAAATCAAGCGATGATGGGGCAGGTGATGGTGAATGCAATGGTGGTGGTTTTGTGTAAAAAAAGAAAATAGTAAAAACTAAATACGGTGATATGTGTGATATATCCGCGCAAGCGTCAACATAAGCCTGAGATATCCATGAGTTAAATATTAGGGTGTGATAGCTCGGATACCTGCACCGTGCTAACTATTAAGCTGGCATACCCGTGAGTCTAAATTCTGACACGGCATACCCACCTGTTTTAAAAAAGGAACGATGTATCCGGCCCTCGCTCGCCATGCTTCATCGGCCACATGCTGCTCTGATCGAGCATGGTGACGAGGGTCATGTGACCGTCGCTCGATCGCGACCGTCACTCCCTTGCGAGATTGCGATGGAGCGAAAACGCCCATTTCAATATTCGACATGTTTTCCCGTGGCACACAAACCAGCCTGGTTTGCATGCTAAATAATTTCAACCCCATCCCCGAATGGAATTCGGTGTTGAGGGCCTTTTTTTGTGTGTGGGCATCTGCTGGGCCCCGCGGTAGCGGGGCCCAGCAGATGCCTTCGCTTTGCAGGGGTGTCTCGGATCCCCCACGCAAACCCCACGCAAACCCCTCCCTCCATTAATCACAAACACCTCAAAAGAGGGGTTTGTGATTGTTCGAGGAGCTTGATGACGTCAGCATTCCGACACTACATTTCATGCAGCGACGACATAGCTTTTTGCGTGGATACATCGTTCCTTTTTTTCGACCTGTGGATATAGCTGCTTTAATTTGGTCCGTACTTGGGCACACCATTCCAATTTTTTAGGGTGTGGGCACACAAGCTTTAATTTTTGACATGGTGGGTATCTAATGTTTCCGTTCTAAATATTAACCCTGCCATATCCAAAAATTTAAAAAAAACCTACGCCGTGCCCATTGCATGGCCATGCCCGATCAGCGATGAAAGTCGCCGATCGAGCGAAGCGAGGGGGGTGGTTTGTCATCCCCCTCGTCGCGAGAATAGAGATCGAGTGATGAGCCTTTTCTTTTTTCTTTTTTTTGGACTCGCAAACCCCCATTCGCGGATTTAGGGTTTTCTATGTTTGCACGGGCGGAGCCCACGCAAACATAGAAAAGGAGACAAGACCTAGTCATATCTAGGAAGTTGTGTGGCTCACCTAGGTTTTTCATTTTTTCGTGGGTGGTTTTAAGTGCTTTGGCTTGTGTAATGAGCGTAAGAAAAGGAGACAAGATCAGCAACTCATCCACATACACCAGCAGCGCAGTGGGAAGTCCACTGCCCCAGCAACGGAAAAGTGAAGGATCATAGAGTCTCTGTGTGAACACATCCCTCTCCAGGGTGCATCAGATCTCTTTATTCCATTACAGAAGGCACTTTTTCTAGGTCGTACAGTGCATTGAGCAAGAGCCACATCCTTTCTGTTCTTTCTTCAAAGCCCTCTAGTTGTTTTACACACAGCTCTTCTTCTAGTGGTCTGTTCAAGAAATCATTTTTTTACAACCATCTGGTGGATGTTCCAGTCCTTGCGTACAGCCACTGCAAGCAATGTGCAACTGGTATGATACATTCCCACAGGTGCATGTGTGTCAGCAAAGTCCTGTCCTAGGATGTGATGGAATCCTTTTCCCACAAATAGTGATTTATACTTCTCAATCAGGCCTTTGAGATTCCTTTCCATTTTGAACATCCATTTGACATCAATGACCTTGTGGCCAAGTAGCAAGGACACTAACTCATATGCCTCATGCTCAAGAGGCACACTCAGTTATGAAACCATTGCCTTTTCCCATTCAGGGTCAGTGATTTCGTTACAGTGCGATCCATTGCTGGTTTGCCAAAAGTATGGTAAAATTGTCTATAGAGAACTCCGGCTAAATCATACAGGGATTGTCGTACTGGTCAGAGCGATGGTGATTTTGTACTGTCTGCCTCAGCATTAGGGTTCAGTGGCTAGAGGCCAGGGGGTACATGGGTAGCACTAGAATCTGTGCTAGCCATTTCTGTGAATGAAAGCAAGTATTTTGGCACTGTATTGGCCATGTCATTCTCCCGCATTGATCTGGCCATTTGACCTGACTCTTGTGACTGAGGGGGCATGAAAACAGGGACGCTCACATGATTTTGGTAGTTCTCTGGCGTGGACATGCATGGAGCATGATTTAGAGTACGAAACAACTTGTGAAACTGAGGCATCTCGAATTTTGACAAAGCAGTGGTTTGTGGGGTCTAAAAAAACCGCCATGCTTTGGAGGCGTAGGAGGCACCAAAAAAGTGTACCACAGACTACGTGGACTCAATTTTTCATCTAACTGCGGTGATGCAAACCAGACACGGGCTATTATTCCCCACTCCCTGGCAGGCCTCAGATCAGCCTTGTCTTTTAATCAGCACTCCCTAGGTGTGACTGACTTAGGCAGCGGAATTTGTGGAACACTGTTCCACACCCAGGCGATACATTCGACAACCTCTTCCCAGAACCCAAAATTACAAGCCAGATTCAGCAGGCAGTGAGTGTAATGCATCACCATTTGCACAAATAATATATATCTCTCAACATTGCTCTGATCTTGGTCCGAAGATACCCATGGAAAGATCTCATTGCCAACGTGTCACTTTCCAGCTTTCAGATAAATCCAATGGCTGGATTTGAAGGAAGTGGCCTAGTCATAACCCAAACAGCCAAGATGTGGCATACTTGGTGGTTGGAGCTCGGCATGGTCAAAATAGAAAGAGGGCCGGGAGAGAGGTTGCCACTCTCTCCCCGACCCTCCTGCCTACTCTACCTATCATCTATTGTGTCATATCCTGCTGATGTGGTCAGTTTCCCCTAGCACGATCTCCCTGCGGACCGTACTGAGTCACCTTCCGCAGCCACTTCAATATGCACTCGTTCATCAACAGTGCAGTGCAGATGATATGTACACATATCTGCAGAGAATGCATAATGGCAGCAAGAGGCCTTCACCACAGAAAGAGAGAGCGACCAAGAGTGCAAGCGTGTACTCCTCTTGGTCCTGGCACTGATGTGGAAAATGTGGAATCAACTAAGTTCTATAAAGCAAGATCTGACGGTGGGAAATCACGAGGAGCAATGGAGACCAAAGTGGTGGAATCAGGGACCAGAGTGATGAAGTTTTGTACAGCACAATCTGAGGGCGGAAGATCACGCGAGGAGATCACGCAGCTGATCTCAGCCGTCAAGCAACCAAGATTGTGATCATCGGCTCCTCTCGTGTCAGTTAGTGCCAAGGGCATTGGGCGTCCGGTACGGTCGTGACTGACGAAGAACATTCACCGGATTACTGGACAGTCTGAGGGTCAAGTTTATGCTTGCTGATCATATTTCCTAATTTCTAGACTAGTACTAAAGTAGGTAGATTCATTTTCATAAGTGATTTGTCTGTGATAAACCATTGTTCAGGTACAGCATATCGTTGGAAAGCCTTAGAGACAAGCCGTGTGTCTGTACTCTCTTTTTTAAGTCTTGAACCATGTCAGGAGAGCAGTTTCCCACTTAGTGATACCGACGTGTGTAAGTGTGCTCAAAGTACAGCTTTGAGTATGCATCTGTCTGTCAGAGAAATTTCAGTGTGTGATCGTGTGAGATCAACAAGGTGTCTGTGTGCACTTGATGATCCGGGAGCCCTATAAATTCTAGCATCACCAAGGGTTCTGTGCCATCATTCAGCCACTACATTTTGCTGAGGACTGTAGTGAGTTGTGGACTGATGTTTGACTCCTCTCGCATCCAGTTCTTTCATCAGTGAACCAAGGAACTCTCCTCCTCTAGCCGTTCATAACTTCAACATTCAAGTACACAATTGACTGTCTCTCAGCCAGAAAAATCCATTCCACGATCGGATGCTAGGCATCTGCTCTGGTTTTCAGTGAAAAGGCCCAGAAAATATGGCTGTAGTCATCAGCGAGAGTCAAGATGTAAAGTGACACAGTGGACTGACAGCACTGACATCAATCCTTTCATATCCACATGTACCAGTGCCAGTAGCCTCCTGGTGATAGTATCTGGTTGAGGGAAATTTTTCTTGTGTGCCTTCCTTTCTTGTCACTCAAGACATGTGTCTTCTTTGAGGCCATGTGGAAAGTCACTGGGGGACAATCTGTGCGCTAGGTTGTGATTCAAAATATCAGTAATTTTTTCTGTGTTTATATGAGCAAGACGATGATGAATGTGTTTTGTGTGTGTTGCATCATTTCCCGTAAAAACGTTCACATGGGGATATTCGACTTGTAATTGGACGAAGGGAAATAGATTGAGTTTGTAACTCATGTCAGTATGCAGTGGTCCATCGGCCAGTGAGGCACCAAATGCCTTTTAGCATCATGTTCTTCCCCCTTGGCCCTCGAATTGGTAGAGGGTGTTCTCATACAGCAAAGGTATCCCGAGGACAAAAAGGGCGCCAAGACCAAGGGAGGCGCTGCGTGGACTAATTTTCTAACGCCATCCCATCACCGTGGGCTTCAGGGAGACATCTTCAAAGAGGTGAATTAGACACCAAAAGAAGAACAAGGAGGTGAATGTTGGAGAAGAGAGGACCAAACTAGACAAAAGGAGGAACAATAATCTATTCAGGATAAGAAGGACAGCAAGAGAGGGCGAATTGTACTCCCTTGTCATCTTTTCTCGTACTTTGATTGTTTTACATAAACTCACATCCTTTCTTGTTTTTCCCTTGGACGTAGTCTCAAGTTCCTATTTGGCATTGCAAGCAATCTTATGCAATGAGTCATGGATAGAAAGGTTAGCTTAGAAAACCACAAGATTGTACCAGCCATGAAAGCATAGCAAATGTTTAATTTTATATCACGTGCTTGTGTTAAAAGTGGCAGACTAGAAAAATAGATATTTTAACGCATGGTTGTGGTGTCCTTGGTGGCATACAGAATAGAATTGTAGTTTTTAGTTTTGCCTCACCAATTATAAGAGTGAAGTCAAAAAGGAGGGGCGATCCCTCCGGGGGTTTGTGGTGAGTGCTGGTCATCCAAGATTTCTTGTTCCAGTCCCACGATCAGCCTTTTGGTGGCATGCCAGAAGTCAAACCAACCAAGGCTAACAAGGGTACGGTGGTGACGTCTTCACCACACGTCCTTGGCAGAATCCAGATTATGGGAGCCGTGGTCGCAAGCATGGTAGCCAAGCCAACATCAACCGTATCACTCAAAGCAATCCACACTAAACTTGTCAAAACTGAGAAGCTTGTGGATGTAAAAAAAGTGTCCAATAAGCATGCTTACAAGCACGTGTACAAATCTCATGCGATAGAGGACGTCCTCAAGGGGGCCAACCAAACATGGATTCCGATGAAGAGTAAAACAACAACAACATTGGCAAATATTTCTACCATTCTCATCGTTGTAAGGTGAATCCAAGCCAATCGCTCGAATAGGCCCAGTCAGAAGAAGCTGCTGATAGCAGTGACACTGCCAATAGCAGCAAGGGCCCCAGAAGCAACAATGTGGGAAGTCCTTGCAAAGGCAAGCCAGATGATGTCGCGGTGAAGGTTATTTCCTTTGCTCGTAATTAACATATGGAGAAGGACGTCAAACTGACGACACGAATCAGAGCAATATGGATGATAAAGGGTATAAAAACAGCCAGAGGAATGGGGGCAGATCCCCCTTTATACAATGTGGTGGCGATGGGGAATTTTAACACTCCCTCCAGCGTCATGGTGGATGAAAGCTCCCTCTAGAATTTGGTTCTCCTCTGAGGCATGTTCGCGAGCTTTAATCTTCTCTAGTGGACACATACATGAGGACAATACAAAGCTTTCAAGGCTATCTCCAAGGCTCTGACAACATCAGAGCTCAATATGGATCTTGCAAAGCTGTTGGCCTACCTTGGGCAAAGCATCCTGGACCTTGACTCTGATTTCTATCTTGAAAACTGTATGCGGTTACAACGACCTTGACAAGGTTTGAGAGAGAGTGAGTGGAGCAGCTAGGAGTGGGTGGAGCAGCTAATGAGCACGTTGTAAGTACTGATTTCATCACAAGTAGCAGCAAACATCTGCAACCCCCAATGACCTCGGGGTCGGTCATTAACACATCCTTCCTCAATATTCCAAAAGAGCGTGGAGCTCATCGGTTGGCCCAATTGCATGGAGCACGTTTTGTACATTCACAGAGATCCACTCGTTCATTGGAGAGACCTGGCCAATGAAATGAAGACATGCTCTTTAAGAACATGGTGAAGGAGTTGGGCATGCAGCGGCTACATATGGAGTGGTAGCCCATGTCATGGGAGGTCTTCTGTACCATCATGTGCTAGAAGTGTAACCAGTGCAAGGAGGTACACCAGGCCTTCAACAAGCTCAAGTACTTCAAGAAGCTAGGTAGCTCACTCGATTCCCACCTGAGAGAGTTCATCACACTCATGGAGAAATTGAAAAACATCGCTGAAGGTGATGGTACCCATACCTTCAAGTTCCCGCGTTGCTATAGTTTTTGTGAGATTTTCTCAATAGCAAGAAGTTAAAGGACAAGACCACCACAGTAGAAACAGGCCAAGATTTTGAAAAGGGAGATACATGACTACATGAGTGAAGTGCATTCAGAAAACCCAGAGCACTACTTGGGTGCACGGTCAATTGTGCGGAGCAAGCTCGCGACATGCCCATGGACGTTGCAGGGCCTGAAGGGACAGCTTGGCAGCACAGTGGGACTAAGGACAAGTACCCTATGAATCTCCAAGTCAAGGAGAATGGTACGCAAAAGGCTCCTAACCACAAGCGCGACACCAAAAAGAATGAGCTTCAAGTGGTACATGAGCATAATATTGTGTTTTGCGAGGGGCTCTTCAGTAACTCTATGCAGGTCGACCACTTCACGGCTAAGTGCCCTGAGGCTGTTGATGGAAAAGAGGCCACAACATTTGTTGTATCTACAGCACCATGTGGAGATGGTGCATGTGGTGGCCACGAATAGGGCAGTGGACAGGGTTGAGGCCACAACAATTGGCCCAACTCTAGGAACGGAAAAGGATGCAATGTAGGATTTTCTCACCCTTGAGTGACGTTATTGGGGACCATCATGGGGGGCAATGGAATTCGAATATGATACAAGTACAACTGTTTTTTTACGATGATATGAAGTAACTTGAATTTTTTACATGTTCAAATTTCTCAATTGTTTTCCCTCTCTCGTTGAACCACACTCCGTAAATGCTGTTCCTCACTAACCACAGAAGCTTCCATCTCCAGAAATGATGCACGATCACACTTTCTTGGTGGTGATGGCGCTGGTCACCGTGTTATAAATATGATATGCAATAACTGAATAAAAAATGCTCAAGGTAATGAGCACTATCACACTCGCACTACCTTTGGTTCATGATTTAAACCCAATTAAATCTAAAGGCAAGAAGGTACTTGGAAAATTCACACATGGCCACAAGATATGGATTTAAGAGGGTGAAGGATGAGAGCTATGGTATTTTCTATACCGAATCTGTTTCTACACAAACTCAGCTTGCCTTTATCAAACTTTTTACTCATAAGATTAAAGGCAACATGACGATGTGGTTCAAAGGACACCTAGCAAGAGCTCTAGTAAATGTGGTAGCCAATGTCAACGGTTCATGATGGAATCATATGATTCCATCATCAACCTTGCTTGAACCCAATAGGCGGGCCTGAAGGACAAGCCATGGGATGGGCTAGATGTTTTCGATGACAACCGCATGATACCCATGGTTGGTACCTGCAAAAAACGTACATACAAGGATACACACAGAGTGTTCTGTTGACAAAACAAAATCCCCTATACCTATTAAACAAACCCTTGGCTCTGCAAAAATAGTGCTCTAATGTATTTTGAATCAAAGCAATTAATCCTCCAAAGGGGACTATGTTGCTTTATCTTGATTCCAATAATTGAATTATAATTGACCCAACTAACGGTCCGTGACATCTTTTCTATAATGTAGATGAAGGGTTGTTGATACTTCTTGGCTCAGCTATAAAATGTGGAGGACAAGGCGAATGAAGACACATTGTAGGAGATCAAATATTATTGGTGGATTTCGTGAACGTATTCATAAACGAACAGCTAGGATTCCACGAGATTGACACATGGACTACACAGTTCTACTACAACCTGAGACAACTCTTTGTTTATACCAGCGTGTCATTTTATTCCAACAGAAAGGTAGAGATCAAGCTGTTGACATGGTGTGCCCCTTGCCATGAGTGCCGTTGAGTGTAATCCCTGGTTCGGCCACTGAGGAGTGGTCGAACACCTGATCTGACTTTAGATTTGGATTCCTTGGATTTTTCCATGCAGGATCGAGCTTTGAATCGCTCAATTTGAGTGAGTATTCAGAAAGTTAGCCTAGCCCGAAATTCGGGTGTTGGGGGGGTGGAATCTGGTACCCGCCATGGGTGGCGGGATAATCCACCACCAGTGATCCGAGTTCGTCTCCAATGAACCCCAAATGCACCAGGTCCATAATGGAAGCAACCAGAAGACTCTCCTTGACCAGGGTAAACTTATCCTTGACTTCTGGGCAAGGAAAGGCGCTTCGACGGGTCATCATCGAAGCGCCTCCCGTTGCCTAGCGTGCAAGGCAAGGTGGGCGGCTCCACCAAGGGTTACTTCCACGGCCGTACCAGGGGCTCTACTGCTCCGTTTTGGGCGTGCTTGGATGCGTTGGAAAGCTTAGATCACAGGCTATAAGCATCTGATTTAATATCACTATGCTAACTAACAAAGTCTTGTTTCGATTCAGTTCTACTGAATGCGACGTGTTCTGCCCACTCACATCCGTGATCCTTGTGCTCCATACTCTTCACCATTGGTGTCCCTTGGCTCCCCCAAACATTGGCAGCGTGCATCAGCAAGAGCTAGGCATCCTTAAGGGTGCCTCCACACCCACTAGAGCCAACAAAGGGTTATGGGCCCACGTGCCTAGAAGGACCCTAGCTCTACAACGTTCACGCTACCGCAGTGCGCCATGGCACCGACCGAGCAAGAGAGCATCGGCGTCTCCAAGTTTGACAGACTTTGTTTCCACCTTTGGAGGTGGGAGTTTGAGGTCTTCCTTAATGACAAGGGCCTGCTTGAGCTGATCAAGGGTGAAGAAACTGCCCCTCTGGATACCGCGACGCCGGAGGAAGTGGAAGCGTACAAGAAGCGCAACAAGAAGGCGCTTGCTTTGTTGGTGTATGCGCTTGCTCCGACGCAGCGCTCCCTCATTCAAGGATGCACAGAGGCCGCAAAGGCCTAGAAGAAACTCTACACCATCTACCAGTCCACCAACCTTGCTAACCAGCTCTTCGTCTTCAAGAGGCTCGTCAACCTCCGAGCCAACGAAGGCGACGACATCATGGAGATCCTGTAGCAGATTGAGTCCCTCACTGCCGAGTGCGTAGCCACCGGATGGAAGGTCGACCCTCAGCTGCAAGCCATGATCCTCCTCCTGGCCTTGCCGGACAGTTGAAGTCCCATGATCACCGTCGTAGGCGACTGGTCCGCCGATGAGCTGAAGTACCCGAAGGTGGCTCAGTACGTCCGCAACGAATGGATGCGGCGTGGTGGGAGAGAGAGTGGGACGACATAAACTTCCGCCTATGCCGTCCGTCCTCAAGGTGGAGGGGGAGGCAAGAAGGGGAAGGGTGCCAACCAGGGCACCAAGAGAGGTGACAAGAAGGGGGAGTGCTACAACTGTGGCAAACAGGGCCACTACGCACGCAACTGCCCCAACAAGAAGTCGGAACAGCCCGGGAAGGGCGGGAAGAAGGCCACCCAAGCCATGATGGCCAGGGAGTCTACCGACTTGACAGATCCGGAAGTCACTGTGATCGACTCCGGATCAGGCCGCCACACACAATGCAACCGGGCGGCATTCATCACCTACGGCGCCACCGAACAGTGCATGACAGTGGCCAATGGCAAAACAGAGTTGGCCGCGGGCGAAGGCAATGTTCGCATAGAGTCGGTGGTGAACGGGAAAGTCATTCCGTGCACCATCTACGACGTACTCCACATGCCCAACTTTGGGGCAAACCTACTGTCAGTGAGCCGCCTTACCGACAAGGGACTCGAGGTGCTCTTCAACAAGAAGGAGGCCATCATCCGGAAGGAGGGAGACGGCGAGGTAATTGCACGAGGCAAGAGGGAGGAGGATTTGTACCTTCTCCGTACCAAGGTTCTTGCCGATGCGGTAAGGACCGATGCCGCCAACCTCGCGACAAAGGATGAAAGGGGCCTGGACCTGTGGCATCGCCGGTTGTGCCACATCACTCCCTCAACAGTGAGGGACATGGCAAAGAAGGAAGTGGTGCGGGGTCTTGAGGTCAAGAGCCTCGACGCAGCCAAGGACGCCGTGTGCGAGCCGTGCGTGGTCGGCAAAGCGACACGGCAGCCGTTTGCAGGAAAGGGGACGCGTGCATCGGCAAAGTTGGAGGTAGTGCACACCGATGTGTGTGGACCGTTCGAGCCCTCCATTGGTGGGGCGCGCTACTTCGTCACCTTCATCGATGACCACAGCCGCAAGCTCTACCTCTACATCATCAAGAGCAAGAGCGATGTCTTGTCGTGTATGCAGGAATTCGTGGCGGCTGTGGAGCGCCAAACGGAGTTGAAGGTGAAGGCATTCCGGAGCGACAACGGTGGCGAGTACGAGGGCTGCTCGACATGGATGAAGAGCAAGGGGATCGTGTGGCAGAAAACTACGCCACATTCTCCGCAGCAGAACGGCGTCGCCGAGAGGGCGAACCGCACCATCCTCAACATGGTCCGGTCCATGTTGAGTGATGCCGGCCTCGCGCAACGGTACTGGGGCGAGGCGGCACGGACAGCGGCGTACATCATGAACCTGACGTCGACGAAGCCGCTAAAAGATGCGGAGTCCAAGGTGTGGAAGTCGCCACAAGAAATGTGGAGCGGGAGGAAGCCAACTGTGGCACACCTCCGCACATTTGGTTGTGTTGCACATGCTGTTGTGCAGGCACGGGAGGGGCGGGGCAAACTGGACCCGCGGACTCGCCGGTGCATCTTCGTCGGGTACGAGAGCGGGAGCAAGGCGTACCGGCTCTTCGACCCGCGGAGGCAGCAGATCGTGAAGAGTCACGACGTCACGTTCGACGAGGCCAACCATTGGACGGACAAGGACGCGGGTCTTTCCAAGCGTGGGGAGTGGCTGCCACTCCTTGAGGGGGAGACGCCGGAGGACGCAAAAGAGGGCGACGTCCCATCGGCTCCAGCCGGCAAGAACCATCCAGGTGATGTGGGAGCGGCTGATTTGCATTCAGCCGAGTCGGACAATGAGTCCAAAACGCCGGCAGCAGTGGAGCTGAACGAGGAGGCGGGGAGTGAGCCCGCATCTCCACGGTCCCCAAGAGAGGGGGAGCAGGCCAGCGGTGCGAGTGGCACCGCGAGGGGGCAGCAGCAGCAGCAGCAACGGCAGCAGCAGCATCAGCCTCAACAGCAACAGCCCCGGAGAAGCGGACGCGCAAGGAGGACGGCAAAGAGGTACGATGCCGCAGATGGCATCTAGACTGGGCTCGCTCGAGCGTTCTTTGCGCAAGAGGAGCCCGAGACCGTCAAGGAGGCGTTGCAGCGGAAGGATGGGGCTGAGTGGGAGGGAGCTATAAAAGCTGATCTCGCCTCCCATGAAGAGAACGGCACTTGGCAGTTGATTGACAGGCCGGAGGGGGCAAAAATCATTGGCTCCAAGTGGATCTTCAAGAAGAAGCTCACCAAGGAGGGGAAGGTGGAGCGGTACAAGGCGCGGCTGGTCGCGAAGGGGTACGCCCAGCGAAAGGGTGAACAATACGATGAAACCTTTGCGCCGGTGGCGAAGTTCGCCTCCATTTGTTCCATCCTCTCGGTGGCGGCGGTGCGCGACTATGAAGTTCACCAAATGGACGTGAAAACTGCGTTCCTCAACGGCGACCTGGACAAGGAGGTCTACATGGAGGTGCCCGAGGGGGTGGACGCACCGCCGGGGAAGGTGTGCCGGCTTCGCAAGGAGCTCTACGGGCTGAAGCAAGCACCACTCATGTGGTACCTGAAAATGGACGGCTTCATGGCCGAGCTTGGCTTCAAGCGCTGCGAGGCGGATCACAGCGTGTACGTGCGGAAGCAGCCGGGGTTGCACCAGATCGTGGCACTCTACGTGGATGACCTCATCCTCGTGTCATCGGACATGGAGGAGTTGGTGAACCTGAAGTGGCAGCTGGGCGGTCGGTTCAAAATGACCGACATGGGCGAGCTTGAGTACTACCTCGGCGTTGCCATCAAGAGGGACCGCAAGGTACGCACGCTCGAGATGGGGCAGGCAAAGTACGTGCAAGAGGTGCTCCGCCGCTACAACATGGAGGAGTGCAACCCCATCGGCACACCCATGACCACCATGTGTGAGCTGAGCTCGAGCATGGGCCCGAGCACGGATGAGGAGAAGGAGGAGATGGCAAGTGTGCCATACCAGTCCGCAGTGGGGAGTATCATGTACGCCATGGTGGCGACGCGGCCCGACCTGGCCTTCGCGGAGGGCCAAGTGAGCCGCTACGTTACTGACCACGGGCCGTTGCATTGGCAAGCGGTGAAGCGGATCCTCCGCTATCTCAAGGCGACAAAACAGTCGCGGCTCGTGTTTGGAGGGGGAGCACGTGACGACTCCCTCGAGTTGGTCGGCTACTCGGATGCCGACTGGGCTGGTGATGTGGATGAAAGAAAATCAACGTCGGGGTACGTGTTTGTGCTTGGTGGTGCAGCAGTTTCATGGGCAAGCAGGAAGCAGGATTGCGTGGCGTTGTCCAGCACCGAAGCGGAGTACATCGCCCTCGCGGAAGTCGCAAAGGAGGCGGTGTGGCTGAGGCGGCTGCTAAAGGAGATCGGCGTGCCGCAAAGGAAGCCGACGGTACTCAACGTTGACAACATGAGTGCCATCAGCCTCACCCAGAACCCAGTGTTGCACAGGAGGACCAAGCACATCGAGATCCGTCATGGCTACGCGAGGGACTTGGTGGCGAAGGGAGATGCGGCTATTGTGCATTGTGGCACTAAGCGCATGCTCGCCGACGCCATGACCAAGGCACAGCCCAAGGACAGGCACGACATGAGCTGCATGGAGCTCGGTCTGCGCTGTGAAGTTTAAAATGCTACAGGTTCCAAGGACAGGGCATCAAGGCTGCGGTGCAAGGGGGAGATTGTTGACATGGTGTGCCCCTTGCCATGAGTGCCGTTGAGTGTACTCCCTGGTTCGACCACTGAGGAGTGGTCGAACACCTGATCTGAATTTAGATTTGGATTGCTTGGATTTTTCCATGCAGGATCGAACTTTGAATTGCTCGATTTGAGTGAGTATTCAGAAAGTTAGCCTAGCCCGAAATTCGGGTGTTGGGGGGGTGGAATCTGGTACCCGCCATGGGTGGCGGGATAATCCACCACCAGTGATCCGAGTTCGTCTCCAACGAACCCCAAATGCACCAGGGCCATAATGGAAGCAACCAGAAGACTCTCCTTGACCAGGATGAACTTCTCCTTGACTTCTCGGCAAGGGAAGGCGCTTCGACGGGTCATCGTCGAAGCGCCTCCCGTTGCCTAGCGTGCAAGGCAAGGTGGGCGGCTCCACCAAGGGTTACTTCGACGGCCGTAGCAGGGGCTCTACTGCTCCGTTTTGGGCGTGCTTGGATGCGTTGGAAAGCTTAGATCACAGGCTATAAGCATCAGATGTAATCTCACTATGCTAACTAACAAAGTCGTGTTTCGATTCAGTTCTACTGAATGCGACGTGTTCTGCCCACTCACATCCGTGACCCTTGTGCTCCATACTCTTCACCATTGGTGTCACTTGGCTCCCCCAAACATTGGCAGCGTGCATCAGCAAGAGCTAGGCATCCTTGAGGGTGCCTCCACACCCACTAGAGCCAACACAAGCACCAAGTAAAAGAGTACCTTGTCAAAGAGTATATTGAACCACGTAGCTGATGGTATGGTGCGCTGATCCCTTTTGTGAAAAGAAAAGGATGGTGGTTTACGCATGTGTATAGACTAATAGAGAATAAAAAATTTGATGGTATGAAAATGATTTCGCTGACCATGAAATGAGGACCAGTTTGATCAACTCCAATGGTCAAACTTCTTTTCATCCTTGGATCTTTCTCAAGGGCACCGTCACATCCACATCTTGAGAGATGCTATATCCAAAACAACATTTTGGACACCCTTCTAGTTTTGAGTTTTGTTCTTTGAGCTAATGAATGTTCCGGTGACCTTCTAAGGAGAAATGAAGTGAAATTTTGCCAAGCAAGTGAGTCAGTTTTTTTAAAGTTTACCAGAATGACATCGTATATTTTTCCAAATAAATAGAAGAGCACATATAACAATCCTCTGTCCTATGTCCATTGTGAGAATTTGTCTAAAAGTGAGCAAGAGAACGTTTGTACAAGACAGACTCAAATACCTTAGACACATAATTAGCAAGGGCGATATCCATGTCCACCTGCGAAAAGTCCAAGTAGTAGTGGATTGGATGTGCCGAGGAAACATTGAGCATGTTATGTCTTACCTTGGTCTTCAAAACCAGAAAATTATGATTTACGCAAGGTTATTCGAAGTTAGTAACATTATTAGCAAGGCTCAGGTAAAATGACATGAATCGAGAATGGAAAAGCTTACTACAAGAATGCTCTTTTAGTCAAAAAGATTATATCCAGAACGTCCTTACCTCTGCTAGATCCATTGCAACCATGGGTGGTGCCCTGTGATGTGTCGGTCGTAGCACTCCAAGTAATCCCTATGTACAACAACCATCCACCCAAAAACGAGAGTTAGAAGCTCATCCCTACACAGCCGTGGTACACGACTGGTGATAAGGAATTCCTCACTATGGTACATGCTTTGAGAATGTGGCATTGTTACCTCAAGGATACTCATGGGGGCGTGAAGATCATGACGGACTAAAGCATGCTGCTATTTTCTTAAATGCAACCAAACCTATCAAGATGGCAAGAAACGTAATACGACGCTATCCCTTTTGAAGGACCAAGCACTTTCATTGAAAGAACATACGAGCCTTGTTTTGTGGAGCCAAGATTGCTTAGCACCACGATGCACAGGTCAAGAAATTTGAGTACCTCAATTTGACGCTATGTATATATCCTTGAATGCAATTTTTTTACAGGTACCAGTCACGGGTACCGTACGGTGGTCACCGACAACAACAATGACATTTGATGGCTTGCACTTCAAGCCCACCTATCGAATAAAGCCAAGGCTTGAAAAGAAGTCATTCCTCCCAGTGTTAGCCGGCACGAGAGCACCAACCAGATGTCCTTTGAACTGTATCATCATGTTGCACCCACTCTTCTGAGTGAACAAGCTCCATGGCACCAAGCCAAGATTGTGATAAATACGAAATCGGTAAGCCTGGTGTCGTAACTCCCATTATTCATCTACTATATTCCACATCTTATGATTATGTGTAATTTGGCTCGTACCTCCTAGTTCTGAAGTTTTTTGGTTCAAAGTCATAGACCAAAGGTATCGTGAATATGATTTAGCTCATCGTTTAAAGGGTGTTTGTTTCAATCACTATGTTCCATAATTCTTCCACAGTATTTGGTATCACCACCATTGAATAGGTCCGATCATGCATGTCGCGTGGGATGCAAGGTTAAGTGGATAATGTCGGTCACAAGTGTAGAATGTGGTCTTACGAGAGGAGAGAAAATGACCAAAAAATAGAATTACCGAAAATTTGAATGGTTTATATTTTCATCTAAATACATGAACCCACGATAGTGATCCACTTTTTTCCCTCTAAGGTCCCGACTAACATCACTCAGAGATGTGGAAAATCTGCACCACAGCATTGTCCGTTTCCACAACTAGACCCGTCGCCGCGATCACAGCCCCGTCCACAACCTTGTCCATGGCCTTCTGCTGCGCCATCCCCACGAGCGAAGGTGTTGCGGCTGTGGCCAGCGCCGTGGCCTTGTTTCCACCACCAATACCCTCAAGGCAATGAGCCGTAAAGTGGCCAGGCTGCATAAAGTTATGGCATAATCCTTTGCAAAATGTTATGTTGAGATGCTCATGTGCCACATGCAGCTCGTCATTCTCGTGACCACAATTGTTGTTAGGGCCTTGTGCCAACCTGTCTTCTTCGTTGGAGGCTTGCAGGCTGCTTGCCCTGAACTCCTCCTCGCTGCCCGGCTGTCCCTCCTGTCCCTCTAGTGTCCATGCGCATGTCGTAGCCTTGTTCATGTACATTTGAGAAGTGCTTATGATTCACTTAATACATTTCACACATGTAGTTACGCAATGCATCCCAACTTGTCCAAGCCAGGCCCATTGTCACCGTGGTGGTCTTGTCCTTCAACTTCACACTGGCAAGACCATCTCGCAAGAACTCGAGTAACATGTACTTTAGGTACTTGAAAGTCTGGATCTCATCATCCTCAATGAAGCTTCTGGCTTCCTCCACAAATCTGGTGAGCTTTCTCAAATAGGCCTCGAGCCTATCCAGGTACCTGGAGTCCTTGATCTTCATAGAGGCACATTGTACATCCTCCCACTGGGTGTGCTTATTTCGCGGGATAACATAGAAAGCCTCCCACAAAATGAGTCGCCACTATAGATGTGGTTGTTGTACACCCCTCTCTTTGACCACTCACTTGAAGAGTTTGTCTTCAAGTCACATTGTGGCAAGGTCTCTCCGCTGACTGAGTGGAGCCTTGTGGAAACATAGAACATGCTCCATGCAATGTAGCTAGTCGGGTATTTTCACGCCTTTCCAAAATATTTTCAAAATATGGAGGAAGGACATGTTTATGACAGGAACTGATGCCATCGAGGTAGGTAATTTCTCATTACCACTAGCGGTGGAATTAGCACCTGTAGTACATTGTGACTGCCGTTTCATCCACATCTAGATCACCCTTTGCAACGCCTCATTGAGGCGGTCACATTGGCAGGTTGTCTCATGAGCAGCCGGATGCTTCAACTAGCAATCATGTTGAGGTCGGTGAGGTGTTTTCGGACAAGAACAATTAGGTTGGCAAACGTGAATTTCCACTATGATATCGGCAGAGCCAGAGCGATAGCCTCAAGGGCCTACTGTTGTTCCTATACCTTTGCCCACTAAAAGAGGATATAGTTCGTGTAAACAAAATGTGGGAATCCTCCGAGGATTCCCACATTTCTTAGAAAGCTATCATCCACGAAGATGTGGGAATAGATGTGGGTCTGTTCCATTATAACCACATCATAGGAAAGGGGATATGCTTCCACTCCTCTGAATGGTGTTGCACCTCCACAGTCGTTGCTGTTCTTGATTCCCCCAATTGTCAACCTTGCAAGCTTCCGACAATCGAAGCGAATTGCCTTCGCTACTCCACTACCCGACTTGTGGTCGTAATAACTTTACAAGGCAATCTGGCTGGTGCCTTGCCCTTCTTGAGCAATCAACTTGAGTTTACTCCATGATGATGGTGATGATTGCCATTCTCTTCGATTTCACTGTCGTCGATGTCCTGCTCTTCATCGGGGTCCAAATTAGGATGGTTCTCCTCGAGCACATCCTCTTTTGTGTCAAGGTCGTCCATGTACATTTGGACATGCTCACTCAACACTTTTTGGCTTTCATACATTTCTCGGTTTTGCCAAGTTTAGCACAATTTTCTTCTCTTACACAGTTGTCGCTGCTTCGGTCACAGTGCTTGCGACGACGGCTTCCAAAACTTGGAGTTTACCAAGGGCATCTGGTGAAGCAGTCACAACCTTGCCTTTGTTGGTCTTGAACAGACCGGCACTTACGATGCCGTCGAGACGTGGAAGTAGTACACACACGTCTTGTGTGAGCGTCGCTCACCAACTCGAAGTGGTGTCTCCCCTTCTTGGTGTCCTTGCTCTCACAACCAGTGCGACAATTCTAGAATTACTATATATTTTTCTACGCTTCCACTAACAGCACAACCATGTTGTAGAATTCACATTTCCATTGGTCGCCACGGTCGGCACAAGCATGTGGTAGAAGATAACCTATTTTCTACGTCGCCACCACCGGAACAATCACGTGGGTTTTTAAGCTACTCTTTCTAAGATGCGACTCACAATGTGATGTGACGTATTGAGCCTAGGAAAACATAGGAAAAGAAAAAGAGCAAAGGAATTATAAGAGATTGAGCACCACTCAAGAGTGAGAAGGGGAGGAGCACAACTATAGCATATAGTTTGCAACCTCTTACGCTCCTCCCACATCCCTGTTGTATTCTCCTTGTGTTCTGGCCTTTGTTGGCCTCCTATTGACTTCTCTTGACGCCCCTTGCCCCTCCTGGGAGACGTCTTCCTTCGTGTCCGTTGCGATGGAGAAGCCTGAAAAAATTACCAAGGTGTCACCTTCCTTATTTTTCATGTCTTGTCAAGCCGTGAGAGTCTGTGGTCTTGGAGAAGAGCCCTGCCCTGGTTGGAGGAGGGAGGAGGGAATCTTGAAATGAGGATGCTTGATAGGTTGGTGGTGGGAGTTCCCCTCCCCTTCCCATTGAAAACCACTTTGCATGCTTGGGAAACGGAGATGCCAGGAGAAGTTTAAAAAAAAAAACGGGCTTTTGAGCACACTTTACAGTGCTTCAAATTGTCAAGTCTTAAGCTCGTACCTCCCAATGGCGTTTTCGATACGGTTGCAACTGTCGGTGGCGTTTCATCTTTGTTGTAGCCGTAGGAGCTGCCGCACACTTGGTAGTAAGGGTCGTCCTACTAAAAAAATTGCTCTAACGGGTCGTGTCTCTAGCTCCTGTATGGAGGTTGTCATTGGAGTTCGCAGAATGTCGTCGAGAGCTCGCTAGAAGGGGTTTTCCCCTATACATGACTTTTGGGATACTTGTCATTAACGATCCGTTGAGGGATACTGGAATATTTGGAGTATATTGAAGCCCATTTCTGTTTGTACCTCACCACCTCATTCTGTGTATCAATCAAGGGGGTTATCATCGTAAACTCGTGAGTTTGCACATGTTTTACATAAACAAAACTCGTAGCTCGTACTAAACAAACTCAACTTTGACTTTTGACGCAACGATGCAAAGTTGTGTGAGGCGCGTCCAGCACTTTTGCATCGATGCATCATTCTTTACCTTGCACCTCAATTTCTCGCTCGCTCTCTATATCCCTCACGTCACCCATTCGATAAGGCGAGGAGGAGAGGGCAAGGACGAGGGCTTGAGGCCACATGTCTCGACCGTTGAGGCCTTAGGGCTTCCTAGCTGCCGATCGAACGTCTCGCATGATCGGCGACCAGCAGGTAACCAATGGCTGGCCAATCACCTGATCACATGCCGGTCGTCCAGTCGGCCGTTCAATTGCTAAGGGCTGGCCCCTCCCCACCTGAGAAGGGCTAGGCCCTAGCCAATCCTCGTCGTGGCGAGGGGTGGTGTTCAACCACACCTCGCTTTCACGAGGAGGAAGGGCCAAACTGGCCCTCCTGCTTTAGTTAGGAACAACGTGAAGAATAATCCATGTTTGTTCCATCCGAGACCATCATATGTCGTCTTAATTCACCCTTTCGACAAATTCAACAGAGGAATACGACACCATTATCTCTCCTCCTTTGAGGTAGCAGCTCTTAAGCATGTGAATGGCAGGTTTCTCTCCATTGATGTGTGAGTGGTTTTGGTTGACATTTGGTGAAAGGGATTTCTTTTTAGGAGATGATTCTGTAGCGCTAGAAGTTACGAGCAGGGGAAGCCCAAAAAAGGATAAATTGACCTTGGGGCCCGGGTTCTTGACTCGTCTGAACCCGAGGATCCGCATAGCCAGATCCATCAGCACCGGAGCCCGTGCTCGGGCGGCGATCAACAAGAGGGCCCGCCAGCTGCCGGCGCGATTTGAGATAGCCGGGGTTTTACCGGGCTGGCTATTGCGGACGACTGTTTACAGACATGAAGCGTCCAAAACGCATTTGACGATTTAATGAGATGCTAAATCGTGCGCTATGGAAGGACAACACGATAGGAACCTGTTCTGTTGACACGTTTGTTTTTTCAATTATGTTACATTAAGAAAAAGTTCGATTTTGTTTTCCAGATTGTTCGCTCCCCATAGACAGTCATTGGCGAACACTGGCCACCGATGTAGCATGATCGAGCTTGAGACTGCCAGTACATAGCCGACGGGCCCTGTGGTTTTCGAGATTGGGCGACCGGGCCCTCTGGTTGGTCAGATTGGCCGGCGTGGTCGAAGGGTTGGTCAGATATCGAAACGGGTACCTGTATCGAGCCGCGCGAGCATTCAGGGCTCTGAGGTCTAAGTGCCCCCCAAAAAAAGTTCCGTGGCGCTACATGTTCAGCATTTGGTGTGGAGATGTCGAGGAATAAGGGTAAGTTTGGCGTGGCACGATTTGCGGACCCTGTCCTCCGAGCTACACGAGCTCGACTTCGGCGGCATGTCTCGCGAACAACTCGACCTCGGTCGATCATCCGCTGGACACCGTTCGGACGATCTACCGAGGTTGTGCAGATTGCCAGACACGAAACCGATGTCGAGGTCGAGTAGGTTTGAGGACAGTTTTGTAGGTCGTGCCGCGCCAAACAGACCCTAAGAAACTATGCCCCTCGCAGGAGAGGAAATGCCCGGTTCAGCTCGCGAACAGGCTACTCGGGGTCTGGTTTCAGTTCGCAATCCGGTTAGAACCAAGGCCGGGAAGTGTTGCAATCCGGTTAGAGGCGCGGCAGCCGAATCGGTGGTCCGTGCAATGAGCCGCCGCGTGTCCTCTGTGTTTCACAGGTAGCAACGCGACTTTAGAACCTACCGCTCAGGTCAAGTAGTTGCTGTCGTAATCATTTTGAAGCGAGGTTAGAGGTTGGTCATGCAATCGCAGTGGGATTCAGTTTCTTCTTTCTGACAGGTTTTGGAATCGTTCGTGCTCTCACCCAACACAAGGACAACACAAAGTTGAGACTGAAAACCGTGAGCGAGGACCTGGCAGCACTCCACTTTTGAAAAATATGTGACATTCGACGTCTTTCATCTTATTTTTAACATCCACTTGCGGTGTCGATCGACCTCCTGTCTTTCTGGACTCCCTCACCCATTCTCGTCGCATCTGGGACCTTGACGGCCACGATCGTGGTGGACAGGGAGATAGCCGTTTACGACGTTTTCCTCATACGACTAACAGCGTGTCTGGAAGGCTTCAGCGTTGCGTCTGCGATTCACATGGAAACGAGACTCTCGCACGAACAGTCGCGCGATCACTACGCCCAGAGAATGTCCGCCAACGTTACACAAGCGACCAAGCGACCAAGCGACCAACGATACACAAGCAACCGCGCCTGTTTGCCGCCTAGCGGCACTTTCAGACCGGCCGTTCCAACGTTTTCGATACTGGGTCAGCTTCTCAACGCGTCCTGACTTCGAGTGTCTTTCCATAGATCAAGTGATGGGCTCGAACGAATTGTTTTGTTAAAAACGGACGGTCTGGATGGGCAGGGTTCGTACAGTCGCCAATCGCAATGGCTTCCCTCCCAAATCGACATGGGCCCACACCATCGCGTGATGGCTACGTAATGTGGCCTGTTTGCGTGACCCTAGGCCATAGTCCATCTTCTGTTTAAGGAAATAGACTCCATCGCAGGTTGTCACGAGTTTCTCTCGTCCATAAAGGCCGATTAGGCCTCGAGGCTGATGGGGTTGGAAGGTGTCGAGTGAGTGAGGAACGCGATCACATAATCGACAGGTCTAGAACGTCAAATCGAAGCGGGAGCCAATCTCTGTGGATAAATGTACGGATAGGAATATTGAGATCGTCGATTTTCTTCGAAAATTCCGTTTTATGTTTCATGTAGGCGGTACCAGGCGGGAGCCTCATTACTTGATCTATGGACACTGACTCTTCCTCGAGAGCTCGGACTGTAGGCGTCTGTCCACAGAACGTGAAGTGGAAGTCGGACTGCGTCGCACACGAAACGCTGTCCGCATTCTCGTTGCTCCAGTCAACAACCGAAAGATTCAGTGGATGAGTCGTGGTTCAGACCAGGTGCCAGGTGGCGGCCCCTCTCGCACTCCTGGCTGTCCCATGCTCTCCCTGCCTCGTGTGAAGTTCGGTGGTCTGGCAAGTCGACCGTAGCCTCGGGGGGCCAGGGCGGAGGACCAGCTGCTGCCCAACAGTGGACGAGCTGCTGTTCCAACGAGACTGCTGCACCGCGAATGTCGGTTGCCAACGGGCTGGCAGAGACCGCACAATTCTCGTTTCTCAGCACCCGCGCGGTTTTCCTGCGCCTGGTTGAACGTGGCCTGCATCCATTGCTCTCCCCAGCTTGTGGGCCCGCCGCGTTTCCGCATTGGGTCAAACTCCATGCCGTGGTGCCTGTGGCCTTGTCCTCCCACGGCCCCCTCCAGGTTTTAGTGTTGTTTCGGGTTTGTTGACGTGCGTTCGGCCGCAGGGTTGTTGACAAGCGAGCGAGCGAGCGATAGAGGAAGGGAGGGAGGGAGGGAGTGAAGGAAGGTGGGATTTGGAGTGCGGGAAGGAGGGCGGAAGGCGGTGCAAGGGGCTAACCGAAAAGGCTTTGTGCTCTGTCATCTGGGAAACTACATCCCGGGGGAGATGATTGGTGGCGAAAACGCGCAGCCAACTCCTCTGCCAGCTTGATGTATGACGCTATTCGCCGTTTGCCGACAAGTGCGGGTGGAGATTGCCACTGTTGGCCTGCCTGACGCCATCTGTCAACTGCAAGACGCCACGTGCCAACTGCCTGACGTCACCTGTCAACTGCCTGACGCCACCTGTCAACTGCCTGGCGCCACATGTCAACTGCCTGACGTCACCTGTCAACTATCTGACGTCACCTGTCAACTGCCTGACGCCAGCTGTCAACTGCCTGACGCCAGCTGTCAACTGCCTGACGTCACCTGTCAACTGCCCGACGCCAGCTGTCAACTGCCTGACGTCACCTGTCAACTGCCCGACGCCAGCTGTCAACTGCCTGACGTCACCTGTCAACTATCTGACGTCACCTGTCAACTGCCTGACGCCAGCTGTCAACTGCCTGACGTCACCTGTCAACTGCCCGACGCCAGCTGTCAACTGCCTGACGTCACCTGTCAACTGCCCGACGCCAGCTGTCAACTGCCTGACGTCACCTGTCAACTGCCCGACGCCAGCTGTCAACTGCCTGCAACCAGAAGCATGAGGTTTCCCCTTCTTGGAAGCTCGTAGCCCCATCTCCGCATCTCTCTCGCCGACCTCCCTTCTCTCTGAGACCCCTCAATCCCACAGCACCCACCTCCCACACCAGCCGGCCGCCCACCATGGTGGCCAGCTCGTCATGGGGGGACTTCATGTCCGCGTTCATCTTCATGGCGGCGGGGCTGGGATCGATCGTGCTGCTGTTTGCGCTGCTGCACTTTGCCGCGTTCTTCCGGCGGCTGCTGGCGTCGCGGATGTACATGAACGACCCTCACGCGCCGCGCAAGGACATGAAGAAGCCGTTTGCGTGGGTGTGGCCCGTGGTGACCGCCAGCGAGGCCGACATCATCCGCTGGTCGGGGCTGGATGCCGCCGTCTATCTTCGCATGTTCCGCTTCACCTCCGAAGTGAGGGCCGGTGTGTGGGGGGGAGGGGCGGGGGGCGGGGGGGGGGGGGGGGGNCAATTGACTGGATGATGCGCTGTGCAATGTCCACTCGTGCACTTCACAGTCAGGGACTCGGACGTAGGAGCTGGGGGTGGTTTGGTTTCTTGCTTGTGCAGGGCTTTGAGAGGGATGATGTGGACGGCTCTGTGCGAAGAGGACAGAGGACATGACCTGACGCAAGCGAGCCCTGCTCTGAATTTTTTCATGTCGTGGCCTCGCCTTCATGCTTCTTTGCTCCACCTGAGCGAGCAATCATTGCCTCGCTCTCTCATGTCGGCGGAGGCCCTGTGTAGGTCAAATGCCGTACACTGACACCCCCAGTCTTGTCGTGGTTTCCCTCTGAAGATCAACTTTGGCGGTCGCCAGCAGTGTTCACTGTTGAATGTTGAGTGTACAGAAGCTGCTCCTGTACCCTTCACCCTCCTTGTCCTCACCTCCCTGTCCTTTTCTCACTCACCTTCTTCCCATTCCTTCCTCCTCGTTGGCTTCCTCTTGTGCTTCCTCCTTCTG
>SZWC01002818.1:131055-146775 GCA_023375785.1 Penium margaritaceum | reverse complement strand
ACCTGCACTTGCGCAGGCCCTGATCCCGACATCCACAAGCTCATCAACCAGGTGTCATACGCGGAAATGCCGCTCGTCGACAACGAGAGCCGCGGCAGCAGCGCCGGCGACGGCAGCGGCAGCGACGACGAGAGGGCGAGTGCTGGCCGTAGTTTCAGCAGCACCCGCCTGTTGTTGAGTGGGAGGGAGCTTGACAGCAGCGATGGGGGCGACGGCCTGGAAGTAGCCCTCAAGTGCGCACGCAGACCCGCGGCCGCAGCGCTTGTGAGCGATGCCGGCGTGGGGCCGCACGGCGGCATAAGCGATGCCACTGACAACGGAGCGGTCGGTGGCAGCAGCAGTGGGGGCCGAGTCGGGAGTGGCGGGGGCGGCGAGGGTTTCCCTCGGAGTGGGAGCAAGGGGCTGAGAGTCGGATGGGCGGACGATCCTGAGGGGAGGGCTGAGCTCGGCAGCAGTCACGACGTTTTCAGTGCTCTTGCTCAGAGAGAGGAGGGTGAGGAGGGTGCGGAGAAGGGGGAGGTGAAGGACAAAGGGGAGGTGGAGGTGTTGCCTCTGAACGGGGGATCAGAGCTGCCCCATGGCGGAGTTTCGGCAGCGGACGAAGGAGGCCGATTTCTGGGAGCGTTGGCAGGAGGTAGAGGAGGGGAAGTAGGGTCTTGTGGGCCAGAGGAGCATGTGCTGGTGGCGGAGGGAAGTGGGGTTTCCGTTGTCGGCGTTGTCTGTGCCATGCCCGGAGCGGTGTCGCGTGGCAGGGGCAGCATGTCGACTTCTGACCAGAGTGCCTCTGGAGGCGTCAGCCGGCACGACAGCGGCAGCGGCGGCTGCGACTGTGGCGACCTGGACCGCGGCAGCATGAGCGGTAGCGCAGTGACGGGCGGCGACGGTCCAAGGTGGCGGGACAGCAGCGGGTCGTTGAGCAGGGGTGCAACGGGGCAGGTCGCGGGAGGGCGTGAGGCTGGCGATGGGGGGAGCGGGCCTGCTGCAGAGGGCGGGCGAGGAGCTGCAGGCGCAGCGCAAGTGGCGCTGGACAGGGGTCAGAGTTTGGGGCCCGTGGTGGAGTTGCGGGAAGACTGTGACAGGGCGGGGGTTGACGTTGTCCGTGGCGTTGGCCCGGGGAGCAGCGTTGAGGGCAATGGAGGGGGGGAGAGCAGCAGGAGTAGATCCGGGAGCCTCAGCGGCGAGGATGACGATGGTGGGGGGAGCGGCGTGGATGGAGGGAGCAGGGGAGGCAGGCAGAGCTTTGCACACCACACATGGAGCGGAGGTCAGGTGTCACGGCGCCGCCGCAGCAGCAGCCGGAGGGGAGAGGCCCAGGAAGGGCTTTGTGGAAGCGGCCGGGAGGGCAGAGAGAGAGGGTGGGACGCGGAGGTGATGCCGAGGGAGGTCGAGAGCCACGGGGGAAATAGCTCCGTGAGCGATGGGGACATGCCTTGGCCGGGGAGCATGCCGGTTGGTTTGGCGCCGCCAGCGCCCAGCCCGCCCGGACGACCTGCCCATGTGCGGGGTAGTGGTGGCGAGGAAGGAGTGGTGGTCGGTTTGGTTCGAGAGGTTGATGGGACCTCCGATGGGCCGCAGCAGATGGCAGAGCAGAGGACGAGCGATGCAGTCGGGGTTTTGCGTGGGCGAAGAGGGGGAGGAGGAGTGGAAGGCGCTCATCGCGGACCGGGGGGAGCAGGGCGAGGGGGCAGCAGGCACGCGGGAAGTGGAGGGGACGACGGCGGTGAGATGTTCCGAGGCCAGGAGTGGCATGAAAGAGAGAGCTGTCAGGCATCGGGCGTTGGTGAAGACTCGAGGGATCTGTCGGAGGGCGTAGGCTTGCCTTTTGGGTGTGGAGACGAGGGACGCCAAGGGCAGCCCGAGGTGGACGTATGCCACGGGACAAAAAGGGCGCGAGCTGTAGCAAATGCTGCCCTGGCGAATGGATGCGGCGAAAGGAGAGACGCAGAAGAGGGCTCGGTCAAGGAAGTTCTCGCAGATGGAGCAGGTGCAGCAGATGGGGCCGAGGCAGAGCAAGCGCCTTCTGGTGATGAGGTCCGTGCTGGCCCCAGAGCTGTTTCTCCGCCGCCTTCGGCTTTGACATTGCACGCGAACCCAGAGGCTTCGGGCGGAACTCAGCGCAGATCGCCGTCAGAGGAAGAGAGTTTGGTCTGAAAAGGGAGTAGGAACTTGCCTTCACCTTCGCCCTGGCCAGATCTACTACGGTCTCTGTTCTCTGTCCTCTTACACGAGGGGTGCCTTTGGTCACAGTATTTCGCCGTCACCAGCATGGGAGCACAGGAGAGGGCGACTGCTTGTTATGGCGCACCACCCACGTTCCTTCCCAAGTTGCCCATGTACAGAGGTGCCTTGCATGTATGATGAAGACGAATGGCGTTGCGGATGAGAGCTGACGTCCCAACGGATGAGCTGACCTCACGACTGTGTTCAGCTGATATTCCGTCTTGTACAGGCCTTCCAGGGCACATTAGCCCACTACGATAGGTGCACGGCATGACGGCATGGTTGTTGCAAGTGCCTTCCAGTCTTCCATTGACATTCTCCATCTGTGCAGATTTCCGCAAGGCGTGTATGCATGTTCACAAAAGGCAGCCTTGTTTTCGGCTACATTGACATGAGAATAACATGCCTAGATGATCAACTGAAAGCCTAACGTGACCCCATCTCGCACGGCACTCCATTGTGTGGCAATGTTCAGGGGCCCATGCACGTGTGCAGGGCATATGCCAGTATTACCGGTACCGCAGTATGCTGTGTTGTTGTACCGAGGCATTGTGGTACCACGGTACGGTATTTTTTTTTTACGGTATCGGTACTGACCTGGCAGGATACCCCTCTTCTGTACCGTGGTATCATACTGCGGTACAGTTCCGCGCTAGTGAGAATGTGAATGATTTTTTTAAGAAGTACCGGTACTATGTTGTAACTAAGTCAATGTGGTAGTGCGGATGAGTGTGCATTCGGACGCTCGCAAAGTACAGGAAATCTATGTGCGAATGTACATGCGAAATGAGCTGCGACGTACGACTTTGCCCTCGACATTCGAAATCTCAAAATTCAAAAAGCAAAGTCCTAGGGACAGACCAAGGGCATTTACGTTTCAAAATAAGACACTAAGAAAATACCAGGGCTTTTGGACAAACAGGTCCAAAATTCCAAAGCTGGAATTAGTAGTCAAATTTAATTGTCCTTTTCAGAATAAGCGAACATAAGAGACTACGGTATCCAATTAGAGTATCTCTTCATAACTTCACCCTCCCCCCCTTCCCTCGTTTCTTGTCCCCTAACTTCTACTCCACCTAAACATCTCCATGTCACTAGTGAATATCATGTAAAGGTATATCCTTTCTTTGTGAGTAAATAAACTTGAGTTCCAAGTTCATGACATCTATAACTTATTGGGTTACGAAGTATCCCTATTTTTTTCCATTCGGCACCCACTTTTCAAAATATGTTTTTCCCCTGATATCCATACCACCTTATCCACTTTTGGGAGCTCGACCAAAATGCGAGACTCACCCCTCCATGGACAAGGTGCGCAGTGCACACATCTGACTACCTCAGTTCAGAAACGGACTACAGGAAAACAGGTCCTAGCATGCAATGGCGCATCCCACTTGTCGGATGCGCCAAGTATAGGTTGGAGAGGGGATTTCATTTGTAGGTTTTTTTGCAACATCAAAGGCCTTGCTGATGGCGCCGGCTGGGGCCGACTAAGAGCAACGTGGAGGGCATTCAACGTTCCACCTTGACGTGGATCAAACGAGACCATCCATCGTGAGTGACGTCCATCGTGGCCTTTCGCTTAATCCAGCACGACAAAAGAACCGTCAACTCTTATCTCATCCAAGTTCCGAAACATGTATAAAGAAAATTATTAGTATTTCTTCTTTCATACATTCAAACGATGATTTCTTAATGATATTTTTCCTATGTAATGTCTAATTAAATTATAATTCCTTTCCATCTTTTTTTCTAATTTTATTTTCTACTTATGTTGCTCATACTTCGTAACCCATGCACGCCTTGCGTGCAGCATTACACCCTTGTTTAATTTTTGAAGCCTAGAATTCATTTTTGTTCTTAGAAAAATATTAGGGCATTCAGTACCGTGGTACACATTTTAGTACCGTGGTACAATGTGTGTTTTATACATTGGTATACCGTGAACCATTGTGCTTGTATAATTCCGCGGTATTTTACCAATGCCATCGGTAACGCAGTGCCGGTACCGGAATCGGTAATGAGCTGCCATAAAATTATGATACCGCGGTATTTGTACCGTGGTACTGTGGTACCCCGGTATTCGAGTACCGCGGTACTCAATACCGCACTATTGCAGCCCTGCTCATGTGGCAGCAGGGGCAACACTGGCTGGGAGCAGACTTAATGTGCTAAAATTTCTTGTATTGAAGAGGACTACACGCTGGTTATGAGGTGTAAAGCCATTATCGTTTGCACGTACACTTGATTGTGACAAACCAGCCTAAAAATTTGCTAGGAAGCTTCCCAGCCTTGCTGTTGCCAACGGAGCAATACTATCCAGTCAGTTGGCGCACAAGCAAGCAAGCGGGTGCAAGAAGAAGCAAGAATTGGGCTAGCGATGTTGGTGTGTGGGCTTTGGCCTAACACCATTATGAGGATAGCGAGGTTACTTGGGGTGTGGCACGATGCTCTGGTTGAGGTTATGCTGGTCAAGACCGCACACCTCGTAAGTTCTACCGGTGTGACTTGGAGACCCATTACCTTCATGTGTTATGCATGATCAATGCATGGTGTGGTCGAGACCCGGACACCCAGAGACCTTTTTCGGGGTCACGAGAAGACCTTGTTTCTCTGTATTTCTTGCATGTGTTGGTTTGTGTGGCTTCCACCTGTCACGATTGACGCCGATGGATTATGCATATACCCACGTTGGTGGTATATGGTAGAGGAGGGCGTGACGACACGACAGGCCTCCGGAGTGTCCCGAGACTTCTCCAGCACCTACGACAACATTGGCGAGACGCGGTCGATGCGTTCCGACAACCCTGTTAGCTTCTCCGAAGCTAGGAGAGTTTTCACGGTGGGTTGAGACCGGCGCACCCGATGGACTGTACCGGTGCGACGAGGAGATCCGGTGGCTGTACTAGCGCTTCCGATGTTCGGAAAGCCGTGCGTGTTGTCTGGACGTTGATTCTAAGATTTTCTGGCACTGCTCCTATTTTCTCGGTGGTCGAGACCAGGGCACTCGGAGAGTTGTTCCGGTGCCTCAAGGAGACCACCGTTATTGTTATCATGGTGTACACAGTGTGTTCTTCCCGCTGACTCGTTTGGGTTCAGCGAGGGTGACGGGGCCCGGTGCGGCTAGCTGTCGACGCCCCTACTTAAGCCCTGCTGGGGGCTCATTTGTACTCTCTCCTTGTTCTTTTATATTCAGCGTTCCAAACTTAGCCAAATTCATGCCGTTTTGCATCGCACTCACACGCAGAGCTCATGTTTGTTTTTGCATAGGCCTGCACGCCCTAAAATATTTCCAATCCGGTATCAGAGCACAGGGCTGCGTGTGAGCAGCAGACGCATCAATAGTGGGCGTAACGCAGAGAAAACGCGCCACGTGGCGCCACGCTGGCAGTAGTGTGAGGGAGCGCGAATTGACTGCACGTGATCGCCGAAGGGGCGGTGAGCAGCGTAGAACAGTAGTAGCGGCTGTTACAGCAGCATTGGTAGCGGCAGCAGACGCATCAGCAACAGCAAAGGCAGTTGCTTTGCCGCGTGGCAGGAAGAGTGGAGTAGAGTAGACGCTCAGAGGAACGACAACAGCGGCGACAACAGCAGCAGTAGCATAATTTGCAGCAGTTGTGCCTGCGGTTGCAGTAGTAGCGGCAGCTACTGTGTCGCGCAACAGTAGCAGCAGCGGCGGCAACAGCGGTGGCGCATAGCAGCAGCATCAGCTAAGGTAGCAGCAAGCAGTAGTAGTAGTAGTAGTAGTAGTAGTGGTGGCGGCAGTAGCGGCGACGCACAGCAACAGCATTAGCGGCGGCAACAACAAGCAGCAGCGGCACACAGTAGTAAGCAGCAATAGCAGTAGCGGCGGCGCACAACAGTAGCAACAGCGGCAGCAGCAGCAATCAGCAGCAACAACTGTTGCGCAGAGCAGCAACAACAGCAATAGAAGTTGCTGCAGCAGCAGCAACCGCAGCAGCTGCACCTGCCGCTGCAGCTGCTGCTGCCACAGCGAGGAGGGCCTCGCAGCTCTCCTCTGACCCCTCCCCCCCTTCTCAAAGGGGTCCCCTCGAGCCCCATCAGGGGGTCCCCTCGGAGGGGGGGCCCGTCGGGCCTATGAGCCCCCTTGGCCCCGTCGGCCCCATCGGTCGACGGACGGAGGGGGCCAACGACGAAGGGGGCCGACCACCCCCTCCCCCCTCTCCGCCCCTCCGCTCACTTGCTCGTACCAACGAGCAAGGGAGCGAGCGAGCGTACGCGCGAGGGAGAACCAGCCCCCCTCCCGTCCTTTATTTTCTTCATTGTCCCAAATCAGGAGAAATCGAGAAAAAGGGGGGACGAGAGAGAAAAAAAAGTGGAAGGGATGCACCTGGATGCGAGTGGAAAAGAAAAGAGAGAAAAAAACCAAAGGACGGGGGTTGGGGGCGAGAGGAGGGGAGAGCAAGACGAAGAGAAAAAAATACCAAGGTGGCGGGTGACGGCAACGGAAAAAAGGGAGGGGGGGGGCTCAAGGCAAGAGAAAACAGGGATTCAATGTTGTACTGAGGTGCACGGGGTTACATAGTAAGCTTTGCAAAGTTGGCTATAAGTGAAACCAAAAGAGTTTTGAAGACAAACGTAGGGAAAAACATAATGTAAAAATTCCACTTCATCTGAACTTTATGTGTAATGTGTTTACTCCATTTGATGTAGTTATTATGCTTGCACTCGTACCAAAGTGCATTCAAATGTGACCTTTGGAAAAGATTTTCTGGAATCACATGTGCAAATCAACATTTTGAAATCAACATTCTTTACACATTACTGTATTTTACCCATTTCCACACATGGATTTGTTCCATGGACTACCTTCCACACGTTTATTGTATCTATACGTGTGTCCACGTCTATGTACATATACATGCAATCTTGTATGAATCTTAAAAAATAATAGTTGAGTCATTTGTATCATATCTATTCAATCTATGTAGTATTTTCTGCACATTAATATGATCCAACCATCCAATGAAAATGATTTGTTGTAATTTCGTGTGAGACAAAAAATCATTTAAAAGAAGGTGAATAACTCATCACAGATTGTAAGTTACATCATGTTTAAAAATATTTCTCCTTTCTTAAGCACATTGATCTAACAATTCAGTTTTGGTGTAGTGTAATTTGGATCCGGGTATGTAGGCTCAGGTATCTTGGAGCGTGTAGCAGCTAGTTCCTGGCTAGTTCCTCTCGCGTCCGGAGAGTGATGTCGTCAACTAAGCTCGTCTCGGTGACCAGTCCGGCGCGTGTGAGAGGAACAGACCTAGTACGTTTTTAAAATGTGACCCTGTCGGATATTCTTGTGTTATTTCGTATGTCCTACTTGGAAACAAAGTTGCGTTCACAGATTGCAGGTTGGCGGACGTCCCCAAAACAGGTCCACGAACCGATAACAATAGGTTACTACGTAACGCAAAAAAGGGACACAGAGGAAAAACAAAATCGTACAACAACTACCGCCGCAGTAGTAGCGTCTTTCGTGGCAGCAATAGCCGTGGCGGGCGGTGCGTTTGCACTCCCTCCTTCCCAGCCGACAATAGATTGTCGTTGGCGGCGATTTCTTTTTCGAGATGCGTCGTGGACTGGTGTCTCCTTGGGGCCCGTGGATTGGTGCGCGCAGTTCACTCTGTAGGATCGACAGCGAAATGGAGTTTGTGCATCTCCAAGGGCTGGGTCGTCTACCGCTTGGAGCAGCAGCCACGCATGTCGTCGCCACCCATTCCGTATCTGGAGCAGTCTTCGCTCCATTAGCGGCAGCAGCATTAGTAGCCGTACTAGTCAGACTCCATACTCTAGGCGTACTATGGTAGTGCAGCTCGCCCCGTCTGGTCATGTTTGCTGACCCTGACGCCGTGACCTCCGGGAGTGACCGTACCTACTGGTCTCATCCTCTCCCGCGACTTGGTGGTTACCACCGGGAGTAGGTGCCCCTTTGCACCTGTCCATCGTATAGTACACGAGATGAGTGCGTAGACATCTGAGTAGGAGCCATGTGTGTTCCCTTGTTACTACTATGGTGATGGATGTCATGGTTGGAATCGCTACTGGACGCACCCTCCTAGCTGGCATCCACCTTGGCCTCAGCCTCGTTCGAGCATGCGTCCTCCACAGCATGCGGATCTACCAGCGTTGGTAGATCCCCTAGCTGGACCTCTGGCGACCATATTCACTGAGATCCACGGCCTGAGGCAGATGGTGCAGCGGCTTTGTGACCTCATTGTCACCGAGCGTGCTTCTGCTACTCATTCGTCGACGGCCTCCTTTATCTCATGTCCTTCATCCTCTCCTCCTTCCTCATCCGAGGGTGTCCCTTCAGCTGCACCTGCCAGCCAGTCCCAGGCTGCCACCATCCTTTCGATCCTCCACTCTACTACAAGCACGACGCCACCTCGCGATGACATGCCTTCATGTAGTCGACCTTGTCGTGTGTCCCCGCGGCATCGACGTCAGTGCTCCGCACGTCGTGCTTCCGTCGGTTTTGCTACATCCTCTTCCTCCCCGACTCCCATTGCTATACCTGTCGAGGGGGAGTGTGGTCACCACGCATTTCCTACTGTGACCGTAGCGACAGGATCCACACTCGTGCCAGGCCGTGGTGCCCGAGCGTAAGCTCAGGCAGATTCAGATGATACAGCGACAGCACATGACGTGGAGTCTGATCCTAACATGGCAATTAAAGTGGAGACTTTTTTGTCATCAAGCTCGACTTCCACGTCCGGGCTGGATTTAGATCTTCCGCAATAGCAGGTGACATCAGGAGGAGGGCAGGCACAACGTCCCTGGGCGGTGCCACTCACGGCTCCGAGCGTTGGAGGCCCGACGGTGGCACAAGAGTCCCGTACAGATCGGGATGCGTCGACGGAACTTTTGGGGGAGAGTGTACAGCAGACTCACACCAGTCCGGAGGAGGTTCGAGTGCTTGGGACGTACATGTCATCGAGGTCGACATCTACGCCGGGATAGGAGCCGGACGTTATACACCAGCAGGTTACATCAGGAGGAGTGCTGGTGCCGCGTGCCTGGGCGGTGCTACTCTCGACTCCGACCGTCATGGCGTTGGCACAGGAGTATCGTGCGGATCGGGATGTCCCATACGGATTTCTGGGGGCGTTGGTGCACGAGACTCACTCCAGCCCGACAACGGTCGTAGTGCATGAGCGGAGCCGGCCGGCTGGTCTTTTAGAGGTTGAGGCATTCCTGAGAGCAGTAGTTCTGAGAGATGTCCCTGGGACATGTGCTACAGTAGACACACTAGGCTCCACCGTGTCTTCTGCGCTACCTGAGGGCCAGCTTCAGCATGAGGAGTCGCCTATGTTTCTGGAGTCTACAGGTTCCCGTGCACACGACGGCGCAGCGACACACATGACGGAGTCAGATGGTGGTCCTTACTCCATTAGCGAGTAGGTGACAGCGACCAGTCTTCCCAACGAGACGGTGCGTGTGTGCCAGCTGTGCTTGCTGGTCACCTTCACGGGCATTGTCGATTCGGAGCCCTGCATACCTGTGTCCACTACGACGGCAGTCGAGGACAGTGGAGCAGATCCGTATACGCGGATGGAGTCACCTTGTCAGCATGTCCTCTCGTGTTTACCTGTTGGTGACCCTGCTGATCACATCAACGTTGAGAGTGGTAGTACCTATACTGACGACATTTCCACACGCTCCACGGACTCTGACAACTCCTCCTTCTCCTTCTCTCTTGACATGTGACCGCTCATTCCTCGTGTGACAGAGAGGAGCTGTGGTGTGGATATGCCACCTGCAGTTACATCCGATGTTCCAGTCTCCCAGCATATTGCTAATTCGGTTGATCCACAGGTGGATGCATCAGTCCCGGCTCCATCGTCTTTAGCAGTAGAGATGCAGATGGAGCTGTACTCACGAGTTCTACAGTCTGCATGTGCAGCACCCAGTGAGGCAGCGTTTATCCTACGCGAGGCAGAGATAGGCCACCTCCACATGTCCGAGGCATATTACGCTGACCTGTAGGAGCGTGTAGTGATACTACAGTGGGAGGTGATGGCAGTGTGTGAGAGATTCTCAGAGGAGGGGAGCATCACTACTATTGGCACAAGCTTTACGCCACCAGCATTTGGCACACCCACACTTGGGGAGGACCTTGTACCAGCTACGAGTATGACGTCAGCTGCAGACATTACCACAGGAGAGCTGAGTGTGCCTTCAGTTTCTGCCATCGTCGTTTCTGTCGACTCCGTCATCGCTCTTCCTTCTGCTGCTGCCATAACGCACCTTCATCCACCTGACTCAGTTACTCCATCGTCACCTTCGTCCATGAGTGGTGACCCGGTTTGTCGCCCCAGGCCTCCTCCTCTGGCCGTACACCCTTATGCCTTAGGGTGCGCTATCCTGCATCGGAGGCCAGCTCCGCCACTTCATCCACGCTCGCGTTCTCCTCGCCCATTCCCTTTCCACTGGCGTACACAGGTGCATTGCGGTAGATCGGAGACAGGAGAGACTATGAGTTGAGACCCTTGGAAGTGACGCAAGGACTGGTACACTCTAGGTGATGCAGCAACGACGTGAGGAGTCGTGGCCGGAGACACCACTTCGTCTTTGAGGCTAGGAGCCGACTCGTACATGACAGGGGGAGCTATGTGTGCATGATGAAGAGACCACATGATTCATCGCCCAGGATCTGTTCAGCTACGGTATCAACATCTCCATAGAGGAAATCGCCACCAGGTTCATCTGTCCAGGGGGAGTGTTGTGTGGACCTCGACCTGACGCGCCATCACGGGAGATGCATGGCGAGGATTCCATGCTCTGCTAACAGCATACTACGGATGTACTCAGTTGATCGAGACCCAAACACTTGGTTGGTTGCACCAGTGTCACAAGGAGACCATGGGGTCGTGTGTCTTAGTGTGTGGCCATACAGCGTGTGGCATGTGCATACTAGCAGGTTTGCTCATAGTGGTCGAGACCCGGACACGTGGTGAGGTACACCTGTGTTACGAGGAGACCCCCCTATGATCCTACGTGTTGATTGACGATGCTATTGTGGTCAGCATATAGACACTTGTTGGATTGCTCTTAGTGGTCGAGACCCGGGCACTGGTACCACCAGTGTCACGAGGAGACCCTCTTGCAGCCTGACATGTGTATGGTGTGCATTACACTTGCTTGTATGTGTGTGCATGACTCTTCTCATGGTCTAGACCCGGACACTTGGTATGATGTGCCAGTGTCGTGAGGAGACTTTAGATGGACAGCACTTGTGTATGTGTGTGTGGTTTACTGGTGCACATTGTGGTTTGGCATACGTTGTTGTTCCATGCCTTCGTTCATTTGTTCTGGTGTGGACGGCTATGTTAGCCAGGGGGAGTGTTGGTTTGTGTGTCTTCCACCTGTCACGATTGACGCCGATGGATTATCCATATATCCACGTTAGTGGTATATGATAGAGGAGGGCGTGACGACATGACGGGCCTTCGGAGTGTCCCGAGACTTCTCCAGCACCTACGAAAACACCGGCGAGACGCGGTCGATGCGTTCCGGCAACCCTGTTGGCTTCTCTGGAGCTAGGAGAGTTTTCTCGGTGGGTTGAGACCTGTGCACTTGGTGGACTGTGCCGGTGCGACGAGGAGACCCGGTGGCTGTACTAGCGCTTCCGATGTTCTGAAAGCCGGGTGTGTTTTCTGGACGTTGATTCTGAGATTTTCTAGCATTGCTCCGATTTTCTCGATGGTCGAGACCCGGGCACTCGGAGAGCTGTTCCGGTGCCTTGAGGAGACCACCATTATTGTTATCATGGTGTAGGCAGTGTGTTCTCCCCGCTGACTCATTTGGGTTCAGCGGGTGTGACGGGGCCCGGTGCGGCTAGCTGCCGGCACCCTACTTAAGCCCGCTAGGGGCTCATTTGTACTCTCTCCTTGTTCTTTTATATTCAGCGTTCCAGAGTTAGCCAAATTCTTGCCGTCTTGCATCGCACTCGCACACAGAGCTCATGTTCGCTTTTGCATGTGCCTGCACGCCCTAAAATATCTCCAATTGCATGATGTTTGCATGATGTTTGACACGTATGTGTGTGATTGGATTCTTCCATGGTCGAGACCCGGGCACTTGGTGGGATGCACCATTGTCATGAGGAGACCCTGTGCTGGATGATTGGTTGCCCGAGCCATCCTTCCCTGCCTTTGCTCAGCCATCGTGGTGTTGACGAATGTGTTAGCCAGAGGGAGTGTTGGTGTGTGTGTGGCTTCCACCAGTCACAAGCCATGGTCGTGGCAGCTACAGGTGCACCCGGAGCTGATGGCGAGCGGCGGCCAACCTGGAGATCGTGATGACCCGACGGGACTCTGGATCGTCTAGGGACTCATCCAGCAGCTACGGCATGACATGTGTGACGCAGATGATGTATCTCTACAACCTGACTTGCTGGTCTGCTGTTGCTGGGATTTTCTCGGTGGTCGAGACCCACGCACCCGGTCGCCTGTACCGGTTTGATGAGGAGACCTACGACTTTGGCATGCCTCCTGTGGTGGAAAGCACACACTGACGTCTCGGTAATGCACTTGTGCATTTATTAGTGCTCTCAGTGCAGTTTAGAGTGCTCTCAATTTTTTTTCGGTGGACAAGCAGATTTCCTTGTTTTGCTTGCTATTCATGTCTGGATGCGAACCCACCTTGCATGGGTCTGTTACGTAGAGCTCATCGTTCTGCACGTTAAAGTGCAGACAAGGCGTGATTCTAACACATGAGCATTGAGTTACGGCCCAACCTGTGGTTTTAGGCCAATTTTAGTAAGTACGAAAATACCACAACCCCTAGCGACTCTAGGCGGCCAGCAACTATTTATGCTGATTGTTGCTCAGTTGTCATTCTCTCTCTGCATGTGTTTATTTATGGAAGCGCATTTGACACTGTGTTGGTGTTGTCTAGCCAAACCCTTGCCGTTTCGCCTCCGACCTGTGTTGACGAGCTGACTGAGCACTGACGCCCAGCCAATGGCAAGTGTGCTACGAAGCTTCCCAGAATATTCTCAAGAGAAACGTGTAAAGTCTCATAAGCTCAAATTCCGTAGTACCCCTTACATTCGACTATGTTTTGAAGTTAAACTAAGTGATAGTTATATTCGACTACAATTTTTAGCCTTGGCATTTTGGACTTGTTCCGTCCAAAGCCATTGTATTGCTTTGGTGTTTTATCTGGTCGAATAATCCGTTCACTTCCTCTACGTCTCCGTAGAACTTTAGTTTTCAAGTCTCCGAAGCTTGAATCAGGCTCGACGTTCGAGATTGATCACATCTCGGAATCATGGAAATCTCAAAATCTCGAATTAATCTCGCACTTCGAGGCGAGATCGACATTGTCTTGAAACACTTTGAGACGAGATCGAGATTTGGGGCAACACAAAGTTTTCAAGATGCGATTGATCTCGTCTCGTCTCGTCTCGAACTCGCACACGTGAAAATGCCACCTGGCGAGGTATGCCGCCGTTTGAGGTACAAACCGTACTAGGCAACCCACCCGAATGCCAAATGTCAAGTAGAAATGGTCGCGTCAAGTTTCGCGATGCAACGATTCCAGCCAGAAAGGGACCGAGAGGTCTAGTGAGTCATAATAAACCTATGTGTATGGAATGTTCTTCGCAAGGAGATGAATTATCTTCTACGTGGAAAATGTTTCATTCCGTAATCCCAATTGGTGATGCACCCTAAACTAGATATCCATAGTGTCCACGTGTATGTATTCATGTACGACATCACTTTTAGCACAACTTAATTGAAGTGTGTTGTTGTTTTGCCAATGCAATGCCTCACTAACTCATACTGTGACCTTGGCTGGTATACATGCTTGTGCAGACGACTGAGTAGATGGACGTTGATGCCGACGGGGCGCTGTTTGGTGGAGTGGACGTGTTGCCGTGCAGCCGAGCGTGTGGTTCTCCTCCTCCTTGTACTTCTGACACTACACCCTCACACGACCAGCTCCATCGACACCTACCCTTGGCTGTCATGCCATCAGTAGTCATAGTTGGCTCTCAGGAGCAGTGTAGTTGGCGGCTGAGTTCGGGCAGCCATTACTCCTCGTAGCTATTTTTCTTGCTGATTCTGACAACACTTCTGCGTTCACAGCGTGGTTATTTTGGTTTGGTTCAGTTTTTAGGCAAAACGGACAACGCTCGGGTTGTGGGTTGTCTGGTGTCTGGCAAGAATCACGTAGGGAATTCTGCCAGACAGGATAGATCAAATTGACCAGGGGGCCCGGGTTTACCCTCTCACCCAACCCGAGGACCCGCATCCCGTAATCCATCAGCGCCGGAGCCCGCCTTTGGTCGGTGGTCAACGCGCACGCCATCCGGCGACATTCGCGATTCGAGAGAGCCGGTTATTGTGCCGGTTGAGACCTTCAAGCCGGTACAAGGAATACGTTCGTGATACGTCACAAGTGGTTTGTTCTGTCCTGGACAAGCATGAAGAAAAAAAACGTTTCATGAGACTTAGTCCGATCAAACCACACACGACAATGAAGGTTGATATTCAAACTACACTTCACAGTCATTGCCTTCCACAATAACGCAAAGGGGGACCTGCCGTCGGGGAACTCGGTGTCCTAAACAAGTTGACAATTGTTTCCAGGTTCGGTGAGAGGCACTGTTCATCAGAAAATAGCGATGCATGAAAGGTGCCGTTTCTATATATTTCGATAGCCATGAGGAGTGCTTGAAGTGTAAGCACTGGCAGTGCTCGAGTATGATATCGATCGCGATCGTACATCCATGCTGGACAGCCCATGGACGAGCGACCTGAACGGTTGCGCTCGTAGAAAGCAAAAAAATGGCCGAGGTCGCGAAGTCCACATCGAAGTTCTCGAGCATTATCCGGGGAATGCATTATCGTCAAAACGAGTCCTAACTTTCACACGAGAATCCGTCCATCGTCAACAAGTGAAATAATGAAAACGAACGAAACCATAGTGAAGTGAAACAAACGGGAGCGTTAAGAAGTTCGATGAGACTTGACAAAAAAAGTGTCAAAAACGACGGTCAGAATAGCATACGACATGACCAAATGGAAATACGTTAGGCATATATAGGGTACCAAAGGATGGAAAGGTTTTTGCACAAATTTGGCATCTCACGACAAGAGAAACTACAAAAAGTTGAGACATATTTTTTCAAAAAACTGTTTTTGGTAAAACAAATCTCATAATGTATTTTAAAGATACATAATTCGATCCATATCTATCTTTATATCTATGCCTTTGTTAATATCTTTATGTATATCTATGTTTATGTCTATATGTTTTTCATCATCTATATATATCTACATCCATATATATCTATATCTATATCTATGTCTATATCTTTATCTATAGCTATATATATATCTATATCTATATCTATATCTATATCTATATCTATATCTATATCTATATCTATATCTATATCTATATCTATGTCTATATCTATATCTATATCTATATCTATACCTATATCTATATCTATATCTATATCTATAT
>SZWC01002818.1:115342-130707 GCA_023375785.1 Penium margaritaceum | reverse complement strand
ATCTATATCTATATCTATATCTATATCTATTTCTATATCTATATCTATATCTATATCTATATCTATATCTATACCTATATCTATATCTATATCTATATCTATATGTATATCTATATGCATATCTTTATCTATATCTATATCTATATCTATATCTATATCTATATCTATATCTATATCTATATCTATATCTATATCTATATCTATATCTATATCTATATCTATATCTATGTATATCTATATCCATATTTATCTCATTCATTATTTATATCAATTTCTATATCTATATCTATATTTACATCTTTATCTTGATCTATATCTATATCTATTTTTATCCATATCTACATCTTTATATATCTATATTTATATATGTCTATGTTTGTATACATCTATATCTATATCCATATTTTCATGTACATCTAAATCTACATCTAAATTCACATCTACATCTAAATTTACATCTTTATCTACGTTTTAGTATCATTGAATGAAAATTTTCAAGGTTTTAAATCATGAATTTTGATCTATGTTGACTTCCTTATAATGTTTGATTTGGGGGATGAACCTAACTTTGAGTCTACGGGTGGCCTTATCATTGGTATTTGTCATAATACATGAATCATTTTGTTTAGTTGATATGTATATGTGGATCTTAAGTTTATTTCATGTCATACACTTTCGGCATGTTTCATACGTTTTATGTCGTATTACAATAGTAAGCCCCGTCTGCTGCTTAGGACCACTTTTGGTCAGTGCAACATCCTTTCCGTGTCTTGTGTACATACACGTCATTTCTGACCACCTATTCTATGTTGATTTCGGTTTGCACTTTTGTTCGCATGTTGAACTTTCCGGATGCCACACATCGAATATTCGACGGTTACGTCGTTGTGTCGTATTCCATCAATATTTTACTCGATGTTTGTTTCTTGTACAAATGTTTTCTTCTGCGTAAGATCCAGGAATCATCGTTAATGATGGTAGGTAAGCGAATAGTTCTTTTGTCGCCCTACCTTGTGTTTTTGTTCCGGTCGGTGTAGGGCTTGTGTGAACCTTGCGCATTGCCGCATCGCCATTCTGACAATCGGGATGCATTCGAAGGGCCCTGGCGTTGCTCAGATTGGCCGGCCGGGCTGCACGGTTGGTGAGATCGGCCGTCGAGGCCCTATAGTTGACGTCTGAAAGGAAAGGGCCGTCGTATCGAACCGCTGGGGCAACCAGGGCCTTAAATTCGAACTGCCCGACAGGATAATGCTAGGATTTTCCTTGTTGGCTGGTTTTCTGAGTAACAAGCCTCACAGAGCTGAGGTGAGGATAGAACTGGGAGGGGTCTCAGTCAGTCCCTCATTCTTCATTCCTAGTCAGTCATTGCTTCATTCCAGCTGCATTCTGGTGCTAACTCTGGCGCGCGCACTTTTGAGAAACAACCTAGAGCTCTCAGAATCAAACTCTAGTGCAGCAGAATGAGGGGGTAGACTAAGCAACAAGCGTGGATTCCCGCACACTACATCAACAACACCACTTTCCCAACCTTAGCTAGTTCCTTCTTTGGTATCAGAGTCGTAGCGCAGCAGACGCAGATGCGACAGCAGTGACGTACAGGTTCCTAACTACGTCGGCGGACCTCCCATACGCGCCAGTGCAGGGGAAATGCTGCCAGATTTTTTCCGGCAGCAGTGACCTGCCTGGTGGCGGTGTCAGAATGTTTCCCACGGCCCCTTGGGAAAGTGACCAGGCCGTGACATGTCCTTGTGCGTGAAAATTTGGAGTAGAGGGTGCGGTCGGATGACCGAATGCGCTCGCTCGAACTCGAGCGAGCAAATCGACCGTCCTCCATGCGTGGACGTTATCGACATCCACGTGAAGTACGCGTTTTGTGGGGGCGGTGCCCTCACTCACAAAGGGCAACGCCATCCACAAGCGCGATCGATGTCCCTCGATTGAGCGAAGGTTAGACAGCGACGGTCACCGTCGCTGTCTTCGTCGCCGGTGGAAGTCGAAGTGATCTTGCCCCATACAGTATGGGACACGTTGGTAGCCTAGCAATGCAGAGAGGTGACAATTGACAAGCACAAAGCATAAACACCTGCAGTGGTGCATGGGAGGTGACGCAGGCAACAATGTCAATTTGTCATAAGACCGGCCCAAAACCTCTGTTTTGGCAATAACTATGTGCACATTCATCCAAATACTACACCGTCTAAACCTAGAGATACATAATCTCGAGCTGGACGTTACGACTAAGTACATGAACAACTCCGGCATTGATCGGTAGACACACAATGCGAAATATGCAAATCGGGCTCAAGAGCTAGTCCACAGAGAAAACTCTAGCAATAGCAAGAAAGTTCCATAGCACCCCAGGAAGCACCGGAGACGCTAGGGCAGCTGTCTGGCAACTCCTGGTCGATGGAGCCACCACCCGTCTAATGGTGTTAAATTGAGATCAAGACTGGTCTCGATCTCACTTGTCTCAATTTTTTCTCGTCCTATTGTCTCGTACTGCACGACACGAGACAATCTCTATCTGTCTCACGCGAGACGAGACGAGACCGAGACACGCCATGTGTCGCGCAAGATCGGGATGAGAATCTCGTACCACAGTATGGTTCTTGCATTTTTTCAGTGACCCCTTCCACGTGTGCTAAGGTTGTAACAGCCAATCGCGTATTGGATTTGTCAGCACAGGAAGCGGGTAGATCCAGTGTGCGACACATTGTTCAGAAACGGTCGTGGAGGGTCGACAAGAACATCCAAAATTAAATTCACGTAAATATATTTTAAGAAACGAACTACCATAAGCGTCACAATCACTCGACGTTCAGCGCGTGAACAACTTGGGCTACATTGCATACAATGGTCGATGCACTCCCGGTGTATATTTTTCGCTACATTTAAGCTGGTTGCTTGTGCCAAACACCGGCACGTGCAACCTGACGGCTGGTCGTGGATATTTTTAGTGCCCAGTGGTCCAGCGACGGTGACCGTCACTGTCTAACCATCGCTCAATCAAGGGACGTCACTCGATTGAGCGACGGTTAGACAGCGACCGTCACCGTCGCTGTCAAAATTGGCACCATGAACTTTTTGCATGCCAATGCCTTGGTCAGGAAGTTAGCTCGCTACATGTCTGTGCCGACCCAGATGACAAAGATCACCCGTCGCATCACAACATTACGCATGTTGATCCCTTGCCGTACATAGTCCTTGTGTAGCCGTGAGTGCGCAGGGCATGCTGGTGCAAGGAGTGGAGGCTCACTGTGACGGCACTCGACCCTCAAGCTCCGCACGAGTGGTCGCCTCCATCATGCTCGCATGGCCCACCATCTCCCCGCCAAAGCTTGACAATGTCTCTCTCATGCTTAGTTTCACATGACAAACCTCTTCGTAGGACTTAGCTGGAAGTAACATACTTTAGGTCTTTTGCTACCAAACCTTCTTGTGGCTTGTAACGTGGCATGTGGGTAGGGATAGAATAGGTCACTTGCAAAGTGACATAGGTCAAGGGGGGTAGGACAGGGCCTGATCTTGCTCACTCGGTTTTGGGGTTCCGAGGGCATTCGCCCCGGTTCGAGTAACTCGCCAGGAAGCTTCGCTTGCCGGCCGACAGGTGGAGCTTGACTAGCGAGCTTCCACCCGTAATAGCTTCGAGAGATGTTACTCGCTCTTTCGACGTAGGGTTTCTTCCATGAAGGAGTAACCCGGACCTATCTCCCTCTACACGTTTACCCTTTGACCTGAAATAAGTTGCATTCGAACCGCAGGAGTCTTCTCATAGTATCAGAGCGGTGTTAGGTGCAAAATGGTGAACAAGCTGGTCGGCGCCAAGCAAAAAAAGGGGTGGCTGAGTGGCGAGTGACGGTAGAACAGCGCGGCCGCCGCAAAAGCAGATCATGCAAGGGCCTAGGCGCACCGAAGACTCTCCTAGGCCGTGCACAGAGGGTGGAGGTGGCATAAGTAGGGGGAGCAACGTTAGAGGAGAAGTGGACAAGGGAGAGCAAGCCCAAGCGCCGTCCGCACTCTTCAGGGGTGACGGCGGGATCTCCCGGCCCCTAGAGTCACTGCGTAGGTCAATGACAAGCCTGTAGGAGTCCCAAGACCAAGAGAAGCATCCCCTATCGAGCTTCGAGCTCGCGGTAGAAATCTGGGTCCAAAGTGGGCCCGACAACTTGCTGCAAAATGTTTTTTTCGGCAGTAATCTGAGGGCAGAAGGGGCTATACTGCCCTCCTAGCTTCCTCCCCGTCCAAAAATCGCTATGAGTGTAGCGGGATCTGTTTCGAAAGGGGCCGTAGCTAATGCTGCGGCAGCAGTTCTGGCACCGGAGCGGTGCCGGCACTCCCTCCACGAGAATGTCATGGGATGACCTGAGCAAGGTTCTGTCCCACAAGGACTTGACGCCACCGCCCCTAGGCTCGCGTGAATTCCTGTCATGGAAGGACGTCTTCCTTTCGTGGATGGCAGAGCACGGAATTGAGGAATTTTACGTAGCTCCACCGCCCGATGCCACTGACGTGCGAGTGCTCTTGCAAGCCTTCAATACTTTGATTTGCGTGCTTCCAGAGGATGAGCAGTATTTGATTCGTACTTTTTGCTTTGGAGGGAAAGGGGAGGATCCGGGCAACCCTTGTAGTGGAGAGCCGCGACCCTACGATGCGTGGAAGCACCTGACCACGCGAAAGGAGGAGCAGGAGATGGCCCTGGTCAGTGCCTTGGATGAGAAACCCCGCAATCTTTTCCCTAAGCCAGGTGCACCGATTGACGAGTATTGGGATGCCGCCATGGACCTTTGCCGTTGCATCCTTGGTCTAGGTGCTTCCTGCACCATTCTCGAGTGGCTGGATCTGGTTCTCCTGTATCTGGGAGAACCGTACAAGGATTTTCGGCACGGACTCCTCTGGAAGCTGAAAGCCACCAACATCGAGAACACCGACCTAGCATAAGTGTTTGAGAAATTTCGGAACTGCGAAGACATCTTGAAGGACGAGGCAAGTGAAGATGAGGGTGCAGCAGCGAGTGCATTAATGCATCAGGGGGTAGGAACTCCTCCTCACCACTACTCTGGTGGAGGAGGCCAAGGAGGCCGTGGAGGCGGAGGTTGCCAAGGCGGACAAGGTGGCGGAGGGTGAGGACGCGGTCAGGGCCTTGCCAACCGGATTTGCAACTACTGTGGACAGACAGGTCACTACTGGCGCGCCTGTCCGTCTCTCCAGCGCATCATTACACCCACCATGCATTAGATACGTCCAGCAGTGGGTCAGCCAACGACGCCACTCTCTCATCCCAGTAAGCATCTGCACACTCCAGCATGGACGACTCAGGCTGTGGTAGGACCTTGTGCGCCGGCACCCTTTGGGGCGGCAACATTTGGCCTGCTGTAGCTACAGTCACCCATGTATCCATCACAGCCAGTACCATCACCAACTTTGTACCAGGGGTCCATCTTCATGCCTTCACATACCAGCGTGCTTACCCCGGTTCCAGCATGGACGCAGAGGGTGTACATCAAGACGACTGAGCCACAGAAGCTGTTGGGACTCCTGCCAAGACCAGGTTGGATTGCGCCCATGGAGCTGCACCCACTAAGCCGACAACCACTACACAGCCGCCAGGTCAGAAGTTGGAGCACACACATATCACCACATCGCACGCACTGTCCATGCATGAATGTCCATTTGACACCGCTGTATTGCATTATATGTCACCACATCGCAAACTGTTTGTCACTTTACATGCCACACCTGATGTTGAGGGCATCAAGACTGAATCTGGGGAAGTGATTTCCGTTGATGGTGTGGGAATTGTTGCTCTCCATGCACCGGATGGGGTGTTGTGGCTGACTAGTGTGTTGTACGTGCCGCGGCTGAAAGTCAACCTGTTGTTAGGTGGGCAATTGGACCAAGAGGCTAATGTGTTTGCACTTGCACAAAAGTAGCATTGCATGCTCTTCTATGTGTCTGGTGCTTTGGTTGCTGATGGGCCATTGGATACTGATATGCTGTACAAATTGACTCTGTTTCCATTTGGCCACTCACAAGTAAACCGACCCTAAGTGCACATCATCACAGGCACTGACTTTAAACACGTAGATCTCATTCACCGTCGTCTTGCACATCTAAATACTGACACAGTTACGGATCTGATGAAACACACTCCAGCACATGGTCTGCTTCCCAGGGACTGTCCTCACGGTCTCAAAGCAAAAAATTGTCTTCAGCTCTACAATGAGAAAGCACACAGACAGACCCTTCCTAGATCAGAAAATGTTACCACAAGGCCCCTGGCACTGGTACATGTGGACCTGACAGGACCGATGCTAGTGCCATCAGTCCAATGTGCGCCACTCTATGTTTTGACACTCACTGATGACTACAGCCGCTTTCAATGGGCTTTCCTGCTGAAAACCAAGACCGATGCCCATCGTACCATTGCTGAATGGATACCACTGGCCGAGAGACAGACAGGTTTTTCACTGTTGAAGCTACAAAATGCCAGAGGAGGAGAGTTCCTCGGTACACTAACAACATAACTGAAAAAAATAGGGTTAGAACACCCATCCACAGCACCCTACACTCCACAACAAAATGGAGTGGCGGAATGGTGGCATAGAACTCTTGGTGATGCACTGCACACACTACTTATTCAGTCTGGTCTATCCTTTGGGTTTTTGGAATAAGCTGTGAAATGCGTTATGGGACCGTATCCCACAAGGCACATTGCCCAAATTGGTTACACCCTGGGAACGGTGGTTCAAGGAGAAAGCACACCTGAGGCCTGCCGGGGTGTGGGACACAATGGCCTGTGTCTGGTTTGCACCACCGCAACAAGAAATCAAACCATGTCCAGGCGGTCGTTGGTGCGTCTTTGTTGGGGTCTCTCTCACACCGAAGGCTTGGTGGTTTTGGGACCCCACTAATAATTTTTTTTTTATAAGTCGAGATGCCTCCTTCTTGGAGCATATGTCTTACAAGGTGTTACGTACAATACGTCATGCTCCCTTGCTGACTCTACGAGAAAACTACCTTGAGTATGTGATTGTGCCGGTTTTCATGCACCCTCCAGCACGTGATGCGGGTCAGGTGGCTCAACCAATGTAGGACAATGCGATGACCTCTGTAGTGCCAAAAGACCTGCTGTCATCCATAGACCTGGCCAGCATAATGTCCAGTGCCATTGAAGCACCTCTAGGCCTTAGGCCCCTGGGCCCTCATGGTGAGACAGAAAGTGGAGTTAGGCCATCGCCCGCACCGGTGTTATGATCCCTACTTGCTCGACCCAGAGTTGATAACAAACAATTCTACCTCACTGTCGGTACAATAGTGACGGACCACAATGTACTGAACCGCTCACTCTCACTGAGGCAAGGGGACGCCCCGATGCCGCTGAATGTGAAAAGGTCATGGCAGCTAAACTAAACGCACTTTTAGAACATGGAGTGTACCAGCTGGTGTCCTTGACATCCGGTAGTAAGGCCATTGATGTCAAATGTATGTTCAAACTCAAAAGGAATCTCAAGGGTCTGATTGAAAAGTACAAGGCACGTCTTGTGGCCAAAGGATTTCATTAAATTTCAGGTCAGGACTTCACAGACAAATATGCACCTGTGGGAAAGTACAGCACCAGCCGTGCTCTCCCGGCCGTGGCGGCACGTGAGAAATGGGAAATCCATCAAATGGATGTAAAAAATGTCTTTTTGAATGGACCAATGGAAGAAGAATTATATATAAAAGAGCCAGAGGGATATGAGGATGGAACAGACTGAGTATGGCTTCTACTGAAGGCCTTGTATGGCATAAAGTAAGCACCTCGGTGTTCAAACATAGAGACCTGCCGCACCCTGGATAGCAGTGGATTCACACAGAATATTGATGACTCTTCACTGTTCCTCCACTGGGACAATGGTCTGCCTGTTGCTTTGCTGGTTTACGTGGATGATTTATTAATCCCTCAGTCGCGGTCATTGAACAAGCCAAAGCACTGCTCAAAACCCACTAAAAGATGATGGACCTGGGCGAGGCACGAAAGTTCTGAGGCATGACCATCACACGTGACCGCATAGTACACACCTTGACCCTCCATCAAGGTTGATTCATTGCTCATCTCATTGATCGCTTCCAACACTTGGTAAGGCATCTCCCACAACAGCACATGTCCATGAGCCCAGATGTCTACATGCACCTGTTGGATGCACGCACCACGGACTACGGACCCAACACAGACCCAACACTTTACAGAGAGACCACAGGCAGTCTCTCATAACTTGCCTCCACAACACACGCCTTGACATCACATGCGCAGTCAATGTCCTCGCCCAAATCAACCAGCAACCACGCATCACACACTAGAAATTACTGCTGGAGTTGATGCGCAATTTTCTAGACACTACCGCACTTGGTCTGGTGTTTTCCCTTGGCGCTGGTCCAATCCTGGATGGGTATTGTGATAGTGAATATGCTCGTGATAGTGCAGCTCGCAGCCGGGGTGGATTTGTGTTCCGCACGTAGGGGGCTGCTGTGTCTTAACGCAGCACCAAGCAGGCGTGTGTGGCACGCACCGTGGCTGAGGCAGAGTACATGGTGCTAAGCGAGGTAGCGTGTGAAGGAATTTGGCTAACACGCTTGCTTGAAGAATTGGGTATGCACATCCGCTGTATCTCTGCATCGCGAAAGCTCTGCCACATGCCGCATTGCCGCGAATGATAGTGCATTGCATCCACGCACCAAGCACATCAGTGTCGATCATCACTTCATCCGAGAGGCAGTGGATGATGGGATAGTTGAAGTGTGTGCTAGTAGTAGACAGGCACGACTGGCAGACTTCCTCATCAAATCTCTCTCTTCCTCCTCACTTCAACTATAACACCTTGGTTGCATGTCCGCCGCACTCCTGTCCAAGGGGGCGTGTTGATCCCTCACTATACATACTCCTTGTGTGGCCGTGAATGTGCAGGGCATACTAGTATAGGGAGTGGAGGCGACGCACCGTAACGGCACACGATCCTCAAGCTTCGCATGACTGGTCGCCTCCATCCTGCTTGCATGGCCCACTACCTCCCCGCCAGACCTTGAAAATGCCTCTATCATGCTTAGTTTCACATGACAAACCTGTTCGTAGGACTTAGCTGGAAGTGGCATACTTTAGGTCTTGTGCTACCAGACCTACTTGTGGCTTGTAATGTGGCATGTGGGTAGGGATACGATATTTCAATTGCAAAGTGACATAAGTCAAGGAGGATGGGGCTGGGTGAGATCTTGCTCACTCGGTTTTGGGGTTCAGAGGACATTCGTCCTGGTTTGAGTAACTCGCCAGAGAGCTTCGCTTGTTGGCCGATGGATGGAGCTAGACTAGCAGGCTTCCACCTGTAACAGCTCTGTGAGTTATTACTTGCTCTTTCGACTTAGGGTTTCCACCATGGAGGAGTAACCCGGACATATCTCCCTATTTACTTCACCATTTGACCTAAAATAAGTTACATTTGAACTGTAGGAGTCTTCTCCACACGTAAAGTGATGCTCAACAGTAATAAAACACACAAGATTTCTCTACAATGATAAGAGTACTTTGGTTGTCACAACGCAAAACAACTCCAAGCACAGACTGATGCAACTCACAAAACAGAAGTTGCAGCTACATCGCCTCTGTAGCTCCAGCTCCAAGTGCATCATCCTTAGCCTCTGATGCATTGTGTGCAATACAGTCCTAGTTGCCACCATGACACAGCGGTGCCACCCAGCAGGAATGCGTAGCCTATTCAACTGCGCCCATCAGCGCTCAACGCATAGTTACTGTCCATGTAGCCACCGACTACCAACGAACACTATCGTCAAAAGTAGAGTCCGAGGTACGGTATGGAGACCACGTAATACACCACTTGTACAGGTACGTGAAGGTCTTCCGCCTGAGGAAACTGGAAAACTATACAAGAATGTTGAAGAAGAAGGTGATGTCGGGTCATGTTGTAGTAGCCAAGTACATTAGAGAGCCAATGAGGCGCAAGTATAGGGTCACATCTACTGTCTCCGGATCATCCACTTTCGGTACATCCTGCCCTTCAGGTGTGATGAGGGTGGAGGTAGTGGGAGCTGCACCAAGGAGGTCAGCAAATTTCTCCCCCACAACACGGGCGTAACATGCCTGATGCAACTGTCAGGATGGAATCCGCGTGGTGCAGTCCTGACGTTGATCTGATAGACTCTAGTGGATCACGTCTACTATTTTGGGCGAATCTGAGACTGAGCGTGAGCTTTCTGGTCGCCTCACGCTATGTGAGCAGGAATTTAGAGACAGTCAGTTTACGAAGGGAATAACGTTGTTTTGCGTTATATTTTGAACATAGACATGATCACAACATTTATAGGACTGGTCATGAGCTTTCCAACACACCAAACCGCGCGCGATTCGGCCAAGTGTAGCTCAAGTTATGCTTGCCGAAGCGCAGGTCTCATCCACCATAGAAACGCCTAACGCCTCCATGGCGCGCACACGCCGTGGCGCCTTCCTTCACGTGCGAAACGCCTTTCCCAAGGCGCAGGTCCACTTGCACGTGGTGTAGGGGTCTCCTGCACTGTTTCCACGCACCCTACCCACTTTTGGGTCGAGTTTGGTGATGGGGTGTGACGAGGTTCGAAACCTGTCCGCGGACCTGCAGTCAGAATTTTGACTAAACGTACTACTGGGTTTTGGACGCCGAGCCATGATTTTGGCTAAGTCCCCCAGTAACAACCCGCACTACTGGATCCGGTGGATGATCCACCTGATCAGGTGGATTATCCACCGGACGCCTCGGCAGGCCTTCCGGAGCAATTTCTCCAGATGGTATTTTTGTTACTCAATCCGGTCGATTATCCACCGGATTTCGAGCTGCAGCCGGCTCCCAGAGTCGCTGCGCACACCCCAATTTTGGAAGGCCATATCTCCCTGGATACTTGTCCGATTCCGGCGAAACAACTTCCACCGGATTCAGCAACTCGTCAAATTTAAGGGGAAATCCTTAATTTTTGGATCCGAGCAATTGTCAAGTCACCAGATCCACCGGAGCGGAGTTTCCACTTTCTGGCGGCTCGTCGGCGCCTCCCGGCGCCGCACTTGGGCATGCGGAGGGGCAATTTTTTCAACAGCAACAAGAGTGTCCGCCGCTGATGATTACGTACGATCTCCATTCCAAGAAACATAGCTGTAGGACCAAGATCGTTCATCCTGTAGGAAGCCTGGAGGACTGCCTTGGCCTCCTTCACGGCCTCCATCAAAGGAGACACAATTAGGAGGTCATCCACATACACCAGCATAGCGATGAAGCTCTCCGCTGTATGTATCTGAAAGAGGGACGGGTTGGCGTCACTTTGAATGTACCTAACACGTGTCATTGTGCCAGTGGTCTCCAAGTTTCAGGACCAGGATGACTGCTTCAAGTTGTATAAGGCCTTGCACAAGCACCAAACCTTGTCACCGACCTCAAAACCTGGTGGTTGGGCCATGTCAATCTCCTCGTCCAGAATATAATGGAATAACGTGTTGTTCACATCCATGTTATGTTCCCAGGCATGGTGAGCAACAACCCCAAAGTAACGGCAAGTGGTGGTCATACTGCCAACGGGTTCAAAGGTGTCAGTGGAATCCACATCCTTAACGTGTAAGAATCCCTTGGCCGTCAAGCATGCCTTGTAGCGATCCAGTATGCCATCAGGTTTCACCTTCTTGCAAAATACCCACTTGGCATGTAGAGTCATCCGTTCATGCGGGAGGTCAACAAGCTCATAGACAACGTGCTCACCAATGGCTCTCAGCTCATGCCCACAAGCAGCATGCCATAATTCCGTATCCTGAGCCGGTAGTGCCTCTTTCAAGATGCTAGGATCAGGCACCATCAAGGGAGAGCTCCGAATGGCTAAGAAACACGGCTCCAGACTCAACCTGGTCACGACAAGGTCGGTTGCGACACCGCAAGCAACTGGACAACCTCGGGAGACCAACTCGTGACCGACACGACATGCTGGGTGTACCTAAATGTTGTTCGCCTGGACACTTAGGCCAAAGGCCTTTGTGCTGGGCTCGCCACTCTGAACACTACGAACTCGGCGTCTAGGCACCGAGTCAGCAGTCCTCGGGCCCTAGAGGCTAGTGGTCAGAGATGTCCACTAGGCTTGCGGGAGTAGCCCAATGTTGAAGTGCTCACCTCAGGCAGCGGAGCAGGCTACTGGGCCACAGTCGCAAGGGCTATAGACTCGCAGGAAAGGGAGGAAAATGCAAGAAAGATATGTGTCAGTGAAATCTGAGACTCTTGCTTCTCACGTTGATTCCTGTGACTCACCTCACAGGTTCAAATCCCCCCATCAGCAATGTTCCCCAACCCAGCCCACCATTTCGCCCCTCACACAGGCTACCCCGCCTATTTGCCCCTTCTTGGACTACCCCGCCCATTTACCCCCAAACCTACTCCATGCATTATCCCATCTAGGGACTGTCCCACCTTGTCCCTCTTCCCAAACAGGCTACACCGCTACTTCACCCTGCATTATCCTTTCCCCAAATCTGGGCAACCTCACCTTCCCATCACCTCACCTCCCCACCACCTCACCTTCCCACCACCTCACCTTCCCACCACCTGACCTCCCCACATCAACTCCACACCTCACCTCCTCCCCACCTCACCTTCTCACCACCTCACCTCCCCACCACCTCACCTTCACAGCACCTCACCTCACCCCGCTTGCTGTTTAGCTTCTTGTTTTACTACTTAGGCTACAAGTTGTCCTAGCTCTCTCTGATTCATTCAATCCAACACATTCGTTGTGTTCTCATTCTCGACATGGTATCAGAGCTCAAGTGACCCTCCTGTCGCCTCCCTCCGCCGTCTCCACCACGGCCATAACTTCGCTCCAGCACACGTCCGTCGCGAGCATTTCGTCGTCCGCGCTTCAAAGCCAATTCTGGCTGGAGCTAATTGCAGTTGACCTCCCCCTCTACCTTTCCACTGCAAAAAAATCCATTTTCAGGATTTTCCTCAACATCGGCGATTTTCTTTCCACGACTTCCATCGCGAGCGTTTCGCTTTTGTTCCTCTCACTCCAATTCCTTTTGGAGCTATTTGGAGTCAAACTCTCCCTCTTTTTTTTCATCGCAAAAAAATCCATTTTCGGATTCTCCCTCGGCTCTCCCGGACATCGCCAGATTTCTGCCGACCTCATCCGTCGTGAGCGTTTCGCCTTCGATGCTCCCACTCCAAACTTTTCTGGGCCCCCTCCTAGCTGACCTCCTCCCCCACCTTTCCATCGCAAAAAAATTAGAAAGGACACTTCTCACTTTTTTGACCTATTTTTTTTCTCTCCCCGGCTGCCCACCCGTCTTCTCTTAACTCTCCCTTCATGGCCTCCGTTGCCGCCATGGGCGGCTCTCTTCTTGCCATCCCGAAACTCGCCACCAAGCATCAACACCAAGGCACGGCAATGAACCTCCACGCACCGCCTCCTCCTTTCGGTGACACCTCAGTCTATGCCTCTCCCATCCGCCCCAACAAGTTTCCGGCATGCCAATATGCACCTCTCCATGGCCCGCTCAAGGGCACGGTGTGCGGTGGCCTCAACCACCCTCAGTCCACATGTGACCACGCCCAAACAGACCAGTGGCTTGCGGCATCGTCCAACCGCAAGTACAACGACCGTTCCCGTTGGACGGACATCCGCTCCAAGGCTCGCCGCGACCGCCAAGCTTCATGGAAGCCCCCCTCCGTTGTAAGCTATGTGGCCACGGTATCTACCATTTTCCTCCCTATTGTTCATGACATCAACGCAAGATTTCCAATGTACTCCGTGTCTCCCTCCCTCTTTACCGAACAAACACTCGACTCCGGTGCGGCAATCCACACTCTTCGAGATGTCGATCACATCTCTCCCCTGTCCTCCCCCGTCACAATCAATGGGGCCACCACCTCCATGAGTGCCACGTGTCATTCCCAAGCGACCCTCTCATCACCCACTTCCCCTCATGGATCTATCTCCGGCCTCCATGTTCCCTCCCTTCGCACCAATCTCCTCTCGGTTTGCCAACTCCAACAAGAGGACGTCACCATTACCTTTCCCGCCTTCGGCACCGAAGCTCATCTCACTTCCTCCTCCGGCTCTCATCTCACCACATTCCGCCTCTCAAACAACCTCTACCGCCTCTCCGCTCCTCGCTCACAACCCGCCCTTGCCGCCTCTCCCTCTCAGACTTGCTTGTGCCGTCACATCTCCAACCCTCTCATCCTCCACCATTACCGACTTTGCCATCCGAACTTTGCCGCCCTCCAACGCCTCACATCCAAGAACATGGTCGTTGGTCTCCCGCGTCTCCCACCTATTCCCACTCTCCCCACTCCCACTTGTCCCTCTTGCACCCTCGGCAAGCTCAAAGCCACCTCCCATCCCCCTCATCCCTCCCGTGCCCCTAAGCCTCTCGACTTGGTCCACCTTGACCTTGTCGGCCCGATTCACCCCACCTCTCTCCAAGGTCACTCCTACTTCCTCACTATCGTTGATGACTCTACTCGCTTTGGAACTGGACTCCCGCTCGCCTCCAAATCCGATGCACGGGACGCTTTCCTTGCATGGGCAAACCATGCGTCCACCCGATTCGGACGCAACATTCTCCATCTCCGCTTCGACCGTGGAGGCGAATTCCTCTCCACTCTCCTTTCCGAGTATTGCGACCACCACGGCATTGACCATCAACTCACTCTTCCTGAATCACCCGAAAAAAATGGCGTTGCCGAACGCCGCAACGACATCCTCCTCGCCATCATCCGCACACTCCTCGCTCATGCTTTGGCACCGAAATCTTATTGGGTGTACGCTCTCCGCTACGCCTTCCGCGTCCACAACCTCTACCCTTCCTCTATTCGTCCGGATGTTACTCCATGGGAGGCGTGGTTCGGTAAGAAACTGGACGTCTCCAATCTTCGCGTGTGGGGTTCTACGACGTACGTGCTCCTCAACAAGTACCAACGCTCACAGCAACACACTTCCAAGGTTGACCCACGCGCCGCCCCTCACATGTTTGTGGGCTTTTCTCCAAAGTCGACCGGCTACGTGTTCCTTGACCCCGCCACTGGACAAGAGACACATATCATTGATGTCGCCTTCGACGAAACCCTCCCCTTCCTCCCCGCTACCTCTCACTCCACACCCGCTCTTGAGTGGGCCCACTTCGATGTCCTCCCCTCTCCGCCGCCTCTCCCGACCCCATCCACGACTCCTTCGAGTCCTTCCCCCACTTCCTCCCTTGCTGGTTCATCCCCTCCTCCTCCCTCTATCTCACATCCATCCTCCCCTCCCGGATTCCCCATTCGTCCTCCTCCCCCTCCCCCTACCCCTCCCCCTCCTCCTCCCCCTCCAGC
>SZWC01002818.1:104991-115000 GCA_023375785.1 Penium margaritaceum | reverse complement strand
CGGCCTTCGCGAGCTTCACGGTCTTGGCCTCCTTCCCCCTTCATCCTCCTCTCCCTCCCTCCCTCCCTCCTCCCCACCCACGCTTCCGCCTCGCCCTTCCACCGGCCCTCGTCGCTCGTCCCGCCTTCAACCACCCCTCCCTCGCGGTGGTGACTTTGGTCTCGTTGAGGACCGTCGCGAAGAAGTTCTCTCCCTCACAACTTCCCGTTCTACCCTTCCTCATTGGCTTCACCACGGTCCCTCCCATCCTGATTTTCACCACCATTCAGTACGCACCCTCTCTCCTCCGTCTACTCTTCTCCTCTCTGTCACCACTACTCCCTCCCCTCCCATCCCGGTTCCCGCCACCTATGAGCAAGCTCTTGGTGGGCCTCACGCCGCGGAGTGGCGCATTGCCATGGACAATGAACTCGCTAACTTTCAGTCCACCGGGACCTACTCAGAGGTTTCCCGTCCTTCCACCACCAACGTGGTGAAAGGAATGTGGATCTACCGAGTCAAAGTCGCCCTTGGGAAGCCTGTCGAGTTCAAAGCCCGGTACGTTGCCAAGGGTTTTTCTCAACGGCATGGCGTTGAATTCTTTGACACCTACTCTCCCACGGCCAAACTCACCACCTTCCGCACCCTCCTCCACATTGCCGCCGCTTGCGATATGGAGCTCCACCCCATGGATGTCTCCGCAGCGAGCCTTCAAGGTGATCTTCATGAGACTATCTTTCTTGAACCTCCCAAAGGTCATCCCACCACCCTCTCCGACGCCGTTTGGTGCCTTCATCGACCCGTTTACGGCCTGAAACAATCACCCCGGGAGTGGCACTCCAAGCTCCGATCTGCTCTCATCTCTCTCGGGTTCCACGCTGCCCAGTCCGACGCTAGTCTCTTCATCCGCACTTCCTCTTCCGGTTGCTTCCTTCTCGCATATGTTGACGACATGACACTTGCCTCTAGTGACCTCGCCGAGCTCGTTGCCCTCAAACAAGCCCTCATGCAACAATTTACTATGAAGGATCTCGGCGAGCTCACCCACTACTTGGGCATGGAGGTTCGGCGGGACCGCCCCAACCGCACCGTCACCCTCACTCAAGAAACGTACATCAACACCATCCTCCTCAGATTTTGACACCTCCAATCCAACGGTGCGACGACGCCTCTCTCCACGGAGCACGGCCTCACCAACCCCTCTGTCCCCACCACCACCCCCTCCTTGGACCCCTTTCCTGAGTTGGTTGGTTGTCTCATGTATGCAATGGTCTGCACCCGTCCTCACCTGGCCTACCCTCTCAGCGTCCTCTCTTGCTTTGTTGGACTAGGCCGCTTCTCCACCTACCACTGGCGTGCGGCCAAACGGGTCCTCCGCTACCTCCACTCCACTCAAGCGTACGGCCTTACTCTTGGTGGATCCCCGGACATCTCTCTCGAGGGTTTCACCGACTCTTCTTGGGCGGACAACCAAGCGGATCACCGTTCCACCCAAGGCTATGGTTTCCGCCTTGGTTCTGGTCTCATCAGTTGGCGATCCACTCGATCTTCTTCCGTCTCTCTTTCCTCTTGCGAGGCGGAACTCTACGCCGGCACCATGGCGGCACAGGAGGCCACCTGGCTTCGCACCCTCCTCTGCGAACTTGGTCATCCTCAACCTCAGCCCCGCTTGTGGTGCGACAACGCCAGCACCATCGCCCTCACCAAGGATCCAGTGTTCCACACACGTACCAAGCACATCGAGCTTCGGCACTTCTACATCCGCGAGCAAGTGCAGGCTGGTCACCTGGACGTCCGCCACGTGTCCTCCGCGGCCAACTTGGGGGACATATTCACCAAGGCCCTCTCCCACAAAGACCACCACCGCCTCCTTCCTCTCCTCGGCCTTCGCCCTCCTCACCTTCAAGGGGTGTCAACGTGAGCACTAAGATTCTAAGGGGTGTGTCAGTGAAATCTGAGACTCTTGCTTCTCACGTTGATTCCTGTGACTCACCTCACAGGTTCAAATCCCCCCATCAGCAATGTTCCCCAACCCAGCCCACCATTTCGCCCCTCACACAGGCTACCCCGCCTATTTGCCCCTTCTTGGACTACCCCGTCCATTTACCCCCAAACCTACTCCATGCATTATCCCATCTAGGGATTGCCCCACCTTGTCCCTCTTCCCAAACAGGCTACACCGCTACTTCACCCCGCATTATCCTTACCCCAAATCTGGGCAACCTCACCTTCCCATCACCTCACCTCCCCACCACCTCACCTTCCCACCACCTCACCTTCCCACCACATCACCTTCCCACTACCTCACTTCCCCACCTCACCTTTCCAACACCTCACCTCCCCACCTCACCTTCCCACCACCTGACCTCCCCACATCAACTCCACACCTCACCTCCTCCCCACCTCACCTTCTCACCACCTCACCTCCCCACCACCTCACCTTCACAGCACCTCACCTCACCCCACTTGCTGTTTAGCTTCTTGTTTTACTACTTAGGCTACAAGTTGTCCTANCCCCAAATCTGGGCAACCTCACCTTCCCATCACCTCACCTCCCCACCACCTCACCTTCCCACCACCTCACCGTCCCACCACATCACCTTCCCACTACCTCACTTGCCCACCTCACCTTTCCAATACCTCACCTCCCCACCTCACCTTCCCACCACCTGACCTCCCCACATCAACTCCACACCTCACCTCCTCCCCACCTCACCTTCTCACCACCTCACCTCCCCACCACCTCACCTTCCCACCACCTCACCGTCCCACCACATCACCTTCCCACTACCTCACTTGCCCACCTCACCTTTCCAATACCTCACCTCCCCACCTCACCTTCCCACCACCTGACCTCCCCACATCAACTCCACACCTCACCTCCTCCCCACCTCACCTTCTCACCACCTCACCTCCCCACCACCTCACCTTCACAGCACCTCACCTCACTCCACTTGTTGTTTAGCTTCTTGTTTTACTACTTAGGCTACAAGTTGTCCTAGCTCTCTCTGATTCATTCAATCCAACACATTTGTTGTGTTCTCATTCTCAACAATATGGACAGGTGTTGGCTTGCACGGAGGATTAGCAGGTGTAGGCACATGAGTAGGTGTGACTGGAGATGCTGCCACTAGTGCAGGATCAAGTGTGCCAGAGGGAACTCACGTTGGCACAGGATGAGGTGTGTTAGAGGATACTTTCATTGTCACAGAATTAGGTGTGCTGGAGGGGATTGATGCTGGCATGGATCAGGTGTGCCAAAGGAGACTGATGATTTCATGGGATAAGGTGTGCCAGAGGGGAATGACCCTTGCACGAGAGCAGGTGTGCCGGTGAGAACCGATGAGGCTACTGGACCTATAGCCATGATGGCCGGATCTTTTGCATCCGGGGACCGAAATATAGGTGAGGAGGCCCCGGAAGAACCACCTGTAGGACGAGACTCTCCCATCAGATGGAAAGCCACACAGGTGGGGACAGGGTAGGCGAGCAGTGACAGAGTTCTAGACATGTCATGATAGATGAAAGCCTTAAAGAAGAGAGTGTGTTGAGATTTAACAATGCAATAGCGAGTGGACTCCCAAAAGCACCAAGCCTTCGACCAAAGGGGGGTGGCGAGGAAGGCACACATGAGACCTAAAGATGAGACATTGGATCCCTGCTGGTCCACGTTGTACCAGGCAAAGGCAAGGGACCCCCAAATGAAAGCAAGACAGAGATCGACGATTCGGCCGAACCATAGCTCATACGGTGTGATATGGTCCAAAAGAGGTCCATGCGGCATGCGGTTCTAGACCCTCGACATGTAAGAGAGGCCCCTAAATGCAAAGATCTCTAAAATACCGCACTCAGACCACATGACATAGACCGCATCCTCCATGGTACGGTTCCAACACTCAAACACACCATTATGCTATGGTGTAGCAAGAGCAAAGAGCTGGTGAAAGAAACCATTCCCAGCAAGTTAGGCATCTATCTCGCCTAAGAAATTTTGACCACTATCCAAGCGGAACTTGTGAATGCTGTGACGAAACTGGCGCTCAGCCATCAACAGCCGCAGGCGGACCGCCAGGGCAGCATCGCTCTTGTGGTGAACACTGTAGACCCATCGCATCCGGGTAAAGTAATCAGTTAGGGTGAGAACATAGTAACCTCGATCAGAGAGGGACTCGACTGAGAGAGGACCGAGGAGGTCCGACCTCATGTGACAGAGGCTACGATGTAGCAAGTGCTGGTGCTCAAGGAAGAGCATGCCAATCACAAGTACACGCATAAAAGAGGATGATGAAGGAGGCACGGATGGAGGGCGGCGAGCGACGTGGTACAAGTTATCAATGATAGATGCACGAATGACAACAACATGAATTTCATGGGTGGAAACAGTTGCAAAGTCAGCAGAGTGCTCAACAGAGAGACCCATCCGAGCATGGGCATGGACAGACAGTAGGCTTAGCTCTAGATCACAAACATAGAGCACATCAGAGATGTACAGGAGGCCAGACGGGCCATTAAAGCACACAACCCCAATACCCTGGACTGACAAGGAAGGACCAGATCCTGTGCGAACAGACCGAACAGACCCAACAGGCTAGTATGCGCGGCCTGAAGGGACCACACATGATCTATGTCCAGTCGAGGGGCTGTGTGCACTTTGTGTAGCGATGAGGGTCTCCACAATTGTTACAGTAGACTGCACATCCACTCCCACCACTGAACTGCTACAGATGCTGTTGTTGTGGTCGCTATTGTTATCCCTCACCACGGCTCTTTTTGCCCTTCTTCTCCTGTGCAACAGCGGCCACATCTTAGGAGGGTGAAAAAGAGGAGGGTGAGGACAAGGCACTGAAGAGGGGAGGTATCGTCAGTGAGACGGTCGTCGTGACACCAATGGACCCGCCTGTTGGGCTTGGGCAGCCTCATATGCGACCGCCCACTACATGTAGTCCTGATGGGCCCAAGGGAGTAGCTCCAAGAAGTCTGACAGCTCTGCCTGAATCGTCTGGTCAAAATAGGTGAACATGTCAACAAACTCCATGTGGGCCCCGGCCATGATGGTGTGTGGAACCCACAACTGGGAGCCGCCGACGGTACCGGGGCGAGTGTAGATACGCATTGCTTGCTGCCTATAAGATTCCACCAACTGAAAGGGACCATGCTGAAGGGAGATGAACTCTCAAAGACGTGCCGTCATCGTCGCATGGGTCTCGGCTACCATCAGGGCTAGGACCAACTCCCAGCCGCGGTGGGGGGCCGCTCCAGTGCCTGTACTAAGGGCCTCCAAGAACAGGCGGAAGTCGACAAAGACGTCCTGGGACACAATGTAGAGTAAGCCGCGCATGGCTCTCGTCGCAACCTGCGCCTGGCAGGATCGGCTGTCTCATATTGGCTCAAGTAATATGGCCCAACTTCCTCCTCATCAGTCCACACATGGAAGAGGGACTCCCAAGCGTCGAACCCAACAATGCTATCATAGCGTGGTGGTGGGGTCTAAAATTTCTTTGGCCGCCGATCCATGGGAAGGATGACCTCAGGGACATGCTCAAGCACACGGGGAATCAGAAGCCCACCAAAGGACACACCGGGAGAGTGGTGCGGCAAGAATAAAGGCACAGGCAACCCGGAATAATGTGCGGGAGTGGTCCGGTGACCCAACAGGAGATGGCTCATCCCCTCGATAGCCTATCGCCTCTAGATGCCAGAAGCATGGCGACCAGGCACTCCAAGGCCTCGCAACTACTGTTGTCAGCCATCTTTGTCGTCACTGCTGCTATCGTCTCCAGTCGGCAGCTGCTGCTGCACACCCTCCTATTGCACGCCCTACTACTAAACGTCATATTGTGTTGCTTCGGCTGTGGCTAGAGGAGGTTGTTGCATCCTCTATAGCATATGGAGAATCTCCACGAAGGTGGTCGCATGTGCAGTCTACTGCTGCCAGATGTCCTCCTATGCCTGGAACAGGGAGCTGATGGCCTGGGAGCGAGGACTAGATGTCTGAACCACGGAGCCAGAGATGGAAGGAGTAGTAGGTGGTTGCCACCAGAACCTTCCTTCTGCTTTTCATCGCCTGATGGAGCAGTAGCGATGATGCAGTAGATGATACTGGAAGCAATACTGGTGGTCTTGTGGAAACAAACTTTAATAAGGTAAAAAGGTCACCTTCCTTGTTGCAATCCAAAATCCATAATAACTCAAGATCTGAGTGGGTGAATTCAATTTTTGTATTTGACAAGGAACGAAACAATGCGCAAAAGGATGCGATGGACAGGTTATGACCAGGGCTTTCTAAGGAGCCCTTACACGTCTAAGAGTTTGGTCATTTGGGGTCGTCACGTTTTCACACGTTCGGGGTGGTGGTAGGTGAGACATGACTGAAAATTCCAAGAAGCTTCACAGACCACACAGGGACATCACATGTCTGAAATGCTGCAGGAAAAGGTTGGACGACACTCTGCTACATTGATATTGGTGGTTGTGGTGATGCGGTTGTAGCTTTCTTTGCAAAGCTATTGCCGCTGCTGCAATCTATGACGGCGGGCTAGCATGGATTGGTGGGTCCTCCGAGGACCGTGACTGTAGCAATGACTCTCACAGCTGCTGCCTCTGTACTGCATAGCTCAGTGAGGGATGCCTCGCTATTCTGGTACCATGATAAACTGCAAGGAAGCTTCCTAGCCTTGCTACTGCTGACATGGCGACACTGTCCAGTAGACTGGCTCACTAGCATGCAAGTAGGTGCAAGAACTAGCAAGAGTTAGGCCAGAGAGACGCGCAAAGTCTCATAAGCTCCAATAGCTTACCAATCTGGCTCAAGAGTGAATCTGTTAAGAAAATAAATATCATGGCTCAAGAGTCAATCTGACAACTGACAAGCTTGCCGTCGCCTGATGGAGCAGTAGCGATGATACAGTAGATGATACTGAAAGGAACACTGGTGGTCTTGTGGAAAAAAACTTTTAATAAGGTAAAAAGGTCACTTTCCTTGTTGCAATATGGAATCCATGATAATTCAAATCTGCTGAGGTGATAACTGAAAAGCACAGAGCATAAATACCTGCTGCGGTGTACGGCGGGTGGCACACGCAACAATCTTGGTTTTTTCTAAAACCGGCCCAAATTCCTTGTTTTGGCCACAACTCTGCCCGCAGTCATCCAAACATTACACCGTCTGAACCTAGAGATGCAAAATCGCAAGCTGGAAGCTCCGACTGTAACATGAACAGGTCCGGCATCAATTGGTGGATACACAATACAAAACATGCAAATCTGGCTCAAGAGTCAATATGTCAAGAAAACTCTAGCAACTGCAGAAAAATTGCAGAGCACCCAAGCAAGCGCCTGGGATGTGGCAGCTGTCTGGCACCTGCTGGTGTGTGGAGCCACCACCCTTTGGTGCTCCGGAGCCAGTTGGGTCTGCATCAGGGATGTGCACGAGCATGGACACGGCCGAGTGGTTGCAGTAAGCTCTACAAAAAGACGGGGACGCCTCACATCACAAAACCTTACCTCTACCATATCCCACATGGCACTCAAGCACGTGGCAATGGGTAGGGGCTCATGCTCATGTGGCAGCAGGGACAAGGCTGGCTGGAAGCAGACTTCATGTACGGATTTTTCTTGCGTTGAAGATAAGACTACACACTGGTTAAAAATTCTTGTGATGTGAGCCATTCCCGTTTGTACATACAGTTGCTTGTGATATCTCGGCCGAGTCCATGCTTGTGCACATCCCTTATGCAAACCTAGCTAGCACTGGAGCACCATGGGGTAGTGGTCCATCCATCCAAAGCTGCTTGACAGCTACCAAGGCTGAGGCTGCCAAGTCAAACCAGTTATGGACTCCAATAGTTTCACATCCAACAAAGCAAAGTGAAGGTTGGTCTGAGCCTTTGCTGGATCAGATCGGATCGGATCGGATCGGATTCATATATGATAAGACTAGATTCAGATTTTTCCGCTTAAAGATTGGGTTGGATTGGATTCTAGCCGCTTTGAGAACCATGCAGAATCCGAGCTTTGAAAAAGGACACAAGTCAGATCTTTCCCGTTTCTTGGAACTTTTATAAATTAAATAGACTCCTTATCTACCCCCCACTTTTTTTTACTTCAAGTCAGGAATTTCCCTAGGTTTTAACCTCAGGATGATCCTGGGCAAAAGAACCCCGTTTTGCCTCCAAATACTGTTTCGGCCCCGATTTTGCATCAACACAATGTGACATGCATGTCTCCTCGGAGTGCTCACATCAGCATTGCCTTCAAACAATCAGAGACTCCTCTTTTGAGGGGTTTGTGATTGTCCATGATGGGGATTTGCGTGTGGTTTGCATGGGGAGTCCAAGACTCCCCATGCGTTGGAAGGGAACCTGCTCGGCCCGGCTACTACGGGGCCTAGTAGGAGCCCGTGCAAAGTTAAAACCATAAAATCCCAGTAATAATTCAGATAGGTTTTGATTAGGATTTGCATGTAAACTAAGGGGGTTTGCATTTGGAAAGAAAAAAAGAAAGAGTATTTTTGCTCGATGTCGAGAACGGGGGTTTTTGCTCAATCACGATTGAGCAAAAATGCCTGTTTAAAACAGTGAAAATCACAAATCCTACTAGTGGCTTTTTATTTCAAAAATAAGGAGGAGGAGGAGGAGGAGGAGAAGAAGAAGAAGAAGAAGAAGAAGAAGAAGAAGAAGAAGAAGAAGAAGAAATATCGCTCAATTGTGGCCTTGCGATGAAGCAATCTTTCCATGAGGGATGGTGGCAGAGAGAGACTTGAATCACTCTCTGAGTGTTTTTTTTTAACTCGTGGCATATGTTCTTGAATACTTAGAACGTGAGACACGGCGTGTATTGGAATTTTTAATAAATTTATATTACACACGTGTAACAACTTCAACACGGTGTCCTGTGTAATGCTTCTTCAAGTAATCAAGGTCCAAAACATAGAAGGATGCATAAATGTTTGTAAACTATTAAATCCTAGAACAAACCGTCATTTTTTAGTGGATAGACAAGTATAATAGAAGCCCTCGGCAAGAATAGTTGGCCTCAACGGCTCAACCGATGGTTAAAATCCCATGGGTTGTGCGTTGAAGCGTGATCGGCCGACCAACGACTCATCATAGGGAAGGATATTTCCTGTTATACTGATTTCATTGAATGGACCTGGACCGTTTATCCTCTTCTACTACAACTAGTTACAAACCAATCAGAAGAAGGGAAAACAGTGAATTGGCAGATATTTGTATTTGGGATAATACCCAGCTTACCCTTGATTACCTGTTCGGGTGCATACATACTGGGTTGGTGCTTTTTGGATGGCTTTATCCAAAGGGTATAGTCATGTCATGTATCACAACTAGCTTGCCGTGTTATATTCCTCTTCATTAAGCTACAAACCGTCCTCGGTTTGCAAAGGAAAATGGTTCACTTGTCAACGTAGGGAAAGTATAAAGAGCGAGTGAATCGTCAGGATGATGCTTGTGTCCACTGGAAATGTGTGAGACATGCAATACGAGCACGTGGTATTTGCCAATGCATGTATCCATGATACATGTTCATATTTCCTTGTGGTACAAGGATTCTTGTGAGAGTATGATGGAGGGAGATCGTCAGCAGTGAAGATTATCAAATCAATCTCACAACCTCTCACCTCCTCTAGATCTTGCATATCATCATATCGGTACTCAGCTAAGAGTCTTCACACCCACTAGAGAAAGTTGGTGTTGTACGTCAGTGGTTAAGTCCAGTGATTGATGTCATTTCTTCTACTCGTCCGCTTGTCTCATTGCCACCGTGTGTGGAAAGACCTCCTCGTAGCCATAGGATCCTTTAGAGGAAGGCGGTGGGACCGACGTGCTGACAATGAAAGAGGACATTTCCTGATTGAGTCTGCTGTAAATATGGTGGATGAAGATTCTAAGATGGAAAGATTTTTTTTTTCGTGGGAGACGTTTGTGTGTTTTGTGTGTGTGTGTGTGTGTGTGTGTGTGTGTGTGTGTGTGTGTGTGTGTGTGTGTGTGTGTGTGTGTGTGTGTGTGTGTGT
>SZWC01002818.1:75267-92815 GCA_023375785.1 Penium margaritaceum | reverse complement strand
GGTTGTCCAATACACTCCCCAGCTACACCACCCCAACACACTCGCCACTTCAGGGGGGGGATGTCACCGACGATGGATTCTGCAGCAATGGCAAATGTATGCTTGTTTCGAGGGTTGTTTACTTTTGTATTCGGCAATACAGAAAGTAAATACCCAATTTACAGAGATAACCAATCAGAAAGTATGAAGACATAAATACGTCTACTTTACATCAACACTGGAATATCATATTACATTTTTTTCCTAGCTAAATAATTGAATTAGTTTGAACAAGGCATAAGTTTCATATACATAACTTTCCAAGTGAATGGAATATGAATACCCTTCTAGGCAACTTCATGGAAATTTCCCTTTAGTCCATACCTAGTACACTAGATGTGCCGTGTATAAAAAGCCCTCGATTAACCATACCTCACCTTGGATGCTGATTTTAGCATTTCCTCGCTGATATCAGCATCCTATGTGCTAGCTTCATCACTGACTTAGCCAACAAAAAATCTACAAGTCAAATTTTCTACTCATCTCGATTCATCAAGAAACGCAGTCAGATTTCAAATTCAAGCACTTTTCCTTTTTTTCCTATTGAGCGACCCACATGGCGCCTGGTGACAGCAAGCAGAAGGGGCCTACTGCTCCTTCCAGCTCTCACTCCATGACTGACACATCAAGTCCTTGCTCCCAGGCCATCGGTTTCCTCTTCTAGGCACAGGAGGACATCCGACAGAAGCAGGCGAAGCAGGCGGTCACCCTTGAGGAGATTTTCAAAGTGCTACAGAGGATGCAATAGCTTTTTCCAGCCAAAGCTGGAGCACCACAGCAGGAAATTCAGCATCAGGGCCAGTAGCAGCAGCTGCCGACTAGAGACGACAGCGCCAGTGATGACAACGACAGCCGATAGCAGCAGTTATGATGCTCTAGAGTGTCGCCATGCTTCTTGTCGCCAACGGTGAGAGGCCGTCAAGGGGATGAGCCGTGTCCAGTTGGGTCAATGGACTACTCTGACATAGGATTCTGGGATGCCTGCGCCTCTCCCGATGTGTCCTTCAATGGGCTTCTAATTCCCTGTACACTCGAGTGTGTTCCTAAGGTAGCCCTTCCCATGGATCAACAACCAAAGGAATTCGAGAACCCACCACCACGTTACGATAGCGATGTGGATTCTACAGTTGGGAGACCCTGTTCCATGTGTTTGCTCATGCAGAGGGCGTTTGGCCATATTACTTGAGCCAGTATCAGACGGCTGACCATGCCAGGCACAGCATGCGGCAAGAGCCATAAGTAGCTTACGTACGTCGTGCCCCTGGACGTTGTTGTCGAATTCTGCCCGGTCCTTGAGGGCCCCTGGTACAGGCATTGGAGCGGACCCCCGCCGCGGCTCAGATTTGGTCCTGATGTTCTTGGCAGCCGGAACCCACGCGACAATGGCGGCGTGTCTCCAAGAGTTCAGCTCCTTTCGACAGGGTCCCTCCGAGGTGGCGACATCCTACTTGAAGCAAGTCATGTGGATCTACACTCGCCTCGGCACCATCGGCGGCTCAAGGTTGTGGACCCTACACACCATCATGGTCGGGGCCCACATGGAGTTTGTCGACTTTCTCACCTACTTCGAATAGGCAATTTTTACCCAGCTGTCGGAATCCTTGGAGCTGCTCCCTTGGGACCATCAGTACTAATTTCAACAAACTCCCACACGTGAGGTTGTCCAGGCCCATCAGGCAAGTCTGTCGGTTGCCTTGACGGCCGTGATAACCCTTCCCATCCTCAGTGCCTCGTCCTCACCCTCCTCTCCGTTGCCCTCCTCCCATTGCGTGGCCACCACTGCGTAGGGGAAAAGGGATAAAAGGAGTCGTGATAAGGGATAGCAGCAGCAACAAAAGCATCTATAGCTGTCCGGTGGTGGCACTGGACGTTCAGTCCATTGTTACAAATGTGGGGCCCCACATCGCAGCATGGAGTATGAACAGCCCCTCAATTGGACGCAGATCTTCTGAGGCTTTCAAGCAGCACATAACCCACAGACGGGTGCCTTCAGCGCCGCCCAGATCGGCCACGCGACCACAATGACAGCTGACCCTCCACCTGCATCCGGTGACGCTGATGCTACAGACCCTTGCGTCCGCATCATCACAGAGCTTTGTCACCTTCTGGAACTCCACACTCATGGAGGTGCTAGTGTGTTGACACAACCATTTGGTCAACAGTCTACTTGGTCTATTGCATTTGTGGCCAGTGATGATGCGTGTGGGGAAGTGTTGACTACCTGTGATGACTTCGGGCCTTACTATACATAGTGGTCGGATGAGTCCCATATTTGTGCTATTCGTCTTGACTACGTCATCCCTACTGATCATCCAGCAGCTGTGGAGTGTTTCTTTTCCCGTTGTTCATTGTCGATGACGGGTCATGAGGCGAGTGGTACCTGGATCATTGACTTCGGTGCCACTCACCACATGACCTATCGTTGTGCCAACTTCATTGTCCTCAGTCCTATTTGTTCTGTTCGATCTGTTTATACAAGATCTGGTCATTCTTTGCCAGTCCAGGGCATTGTTTTTGTACACTTTGATGGTCCGTCTGGCCCCCTATGCATCTCTGACATGCTCTAAATTCCAATTTTCGAGCTTAGCCTGCTATCTGTTCATACATGCACTCGGATGGATCTCTTTCTTGATAATTTTTCTGAATTTGCCATTATTTCCACCTATGATACTCATGTTGTTTTCCTATGTGTGTCTATCGTCAATGACCTGTACCGCTTTGCTTGCCGCCCTCCCTTCGTGCCTCTGTCCTCGTCCTCCTCTATGTATGTATTCATGACTGGGATGCTCTCTCCTAAGCACCGGCACTTCGTGCATCGCTGCCTCATGAGCTCATACCCAATGTCCAAGCTCATTCAGATGCAGCATGTCCTCGGTCTTGACGTGGCTTCCTTTGAGAAGCTACATGAGACCGATTGCCTCTGTTCCACTCAGGTTAGGATGCATTGTTGCACTTATCCTGAATCCACCTCCCAGGCACTCTGCCCGTTGGAGTTGGTCCACTCAAGTCCCTCTCATATTTTGGTCGATTTATTCTCACCCGAAATGATGATTTCACCTAGATGTGGTGGTTCTACAACCTCTCCCACAAGAGCGATGTCGCCTTGGAAGTATCCATGTGGCTAGTGATGGTTGCGTTCCAGTCTCATCACACCCTTCACACATCCTTCTCGGATCGCGGTGGCAAATTTATACGTAAGATGGATGCTTATATTATTGAGTATTGTGCCTTTCACCAACTCTCTACTCCTGCTGCAGCAAACCAAAATAGTGTGTCTCAACGTTGAAACCATACCATGGATGATTTGGTCCATGCCATACGGTCTGAGTGCGGTCTTCAGCGACGCCACAGCATGTTGGAACCCTGAGTGAAGCCATGCTTGTTCCTCGACTACAAGAGCGCGCAAAAGGCGTATAAGCTCTGGGACCCGTGCACGCAAGAGATCATCCGCAACCGTGACATTGAGTTCGACGAGCAGCAGAGCTTCAGCAATAGCAGCAACAACATGAGAGTCAGGAATACTCTAAAACAGGAGTGATTCCAGCTCCTTGACTACCAGGAGCAGCCTGCGGACACGGAGGTTGATGATGTTGCGTCGAAGTGGGGAGGTACAATAGGTACAGCAGCCGACGTGGAGGACTATAATGACGATGAAACTGGGCTGGAGATCTGGCAGAAAGATCCATCGGAGGAGGCACCACGGGTGTCGAAGCGTCCACTCCCTACAAATTTCGCATCGGGCGTCGGAGAAAAATCCTTCGGACTCAGTGTCATCCTTCGGATGACACTGAGTCCGATGGGCCAATGGAGGCAGACGGGGTTGCTGGCCCGGAGGGGCCAGCGGATGCAACTGGGGCTGCGGGCCCGGAGGGGCCAGTGGACGCGACTGGAGTTGTTGGCCTAGAAGGGCCAGCAGACGTAACTGGGGCTGCCGGTCCGGAGGGACCAGGGGACGCGACTGGGACTGCCGGCCCGGAGGGAATGGAGGATACGACTGGGTCTGCCTGCCCGGAAGGACCAGCGGACGCGTCCGGGGCTGCCGGCCCGAAGGGACCAGCGGACACGTCTGGGACTGCCGGCCCGGAGGGACCAGCGGACACGACTGGGGCTATTGGCCCGTAGGGACCAGCGGACACGACTGGGGCTGTTGGCCCGGAGGGACCAACAGAAGCGACTAGGGTTGCCTGCTCAGAGAGACCAGTGGGCACGATTAGTGCTGCCGGTTGAGAGTGACTGAGGGATGTGTCACCCGGAAGCGGAAGGATGGAGGACGGACTCACCACTCCCCCACGCGACGGGATAGACACGGATGAGCCGGAGCGAATGAGGTCACGAGGAAATAGGTCCTCAAAGAAGAGGTCATCCCGGGACTCGACGATGCAGTGCCGGGAGGGATCCCAGAAACGCCAGGCCTTGGACTGACGAGAGACACCAAGGAAGGTGCAGGGACGTCCGTAGGGGGTGAGCTTGCCACCCTGTTGCGGGACGGGCAGCCACACAATGGCCACGCAGCCCCAGACACGAACAGTGCGGAGGTCAGCTCGTTGACCGCACCAATGCTGGTACGGCGTGGACTGGCGGGGAAAGGGACCGTGGGGAATCCGGTTCCAGACCCAGGTCATGTAGGCCATGGCTTCAAAGTAGAAGCCATCGGAGAGACCGGACTCGACTCGCATCGTGCGGACGGCGTCGGCCATGGTACGGTTCCATCGTTCGGAGACACCGTTCTGGGCGGGCGTGTAGGGCGCGGATGTCTCATGGTGGATCCCGCGTGAGACGAGAAAGGTCGTAGCCTCACCCAAGTACTTACCACCGCGATCGGAGCGAAAGCGGCGAAGAGAGCGACCACACTCACGCTCCGCAAGGACAAGCCAGTCCTGGATGGCTCGAGCGACATCGCTCTTCTGCCGAAGGCAGAAGACCCAGCGGTAGCGAGAGTAGTCGTCCGTCAGGGTGAGGACGTAGCTGCCGTGCTCACTGACGGACTCGGTGGGGAGAGGGCCCATGACGTCCGAGTGGACCAGGTCAAGAGGGACGGACGCACGGGAGGAAGACAAACGGTACGTGGACCTGTGCATCTTCCCCTGAGCGCAATCAATGTACTCAGTGGGACACGAGAGGCGGAAAGTCTCCGGGTCAAGGCCCTTGGCCGGTTGGGTGCAGAGCATGCTGTCTACGGCGACAGAGTGGACGTGGCAAAGGCGGCGGTGCAAGAGGTGACGGAGGGACAAATGGGGCTTATTTTCTGAAACGAGGGATATACGGGCTTTCTATCCATTGGACAAATTGGCCAGATAGTCTTGTTTCAGGCTCTGTTCTCATGCTAGGTGATGGGCCGCTGAAGGGTTACTAAATGTCGAGCTACTACGCCGAGCGGAACGTAGGTGGTTCACAGGGATGAGGTGCGGGGCAAAAGAAGATTCGGGTGTATGTGAAAATGGATAATTTGTATTAAGACTTAAGTATAATTCGATGACAAGTGCCGAGTGAGTGGAACACATATATACAACGCCGAGAATGAGAATGAGGCATATGTCGGGTCATCAGCATTCAAGCCGAGCCATGCGTGCAAGGTCGTGCCGTGAGTGGCTGATTTGAGAAGCTCCGACAAGAACTCGGGGGGACGAAGTTGTCAGGAACTTTTGGAACGGAACACCGGAGGTCGGGGGAGTTGGCCAAAATTCTCTTGGCTGAACGGCATAAAAATCCAGGATTCGTCGTGCGGTGGGCCATGAATGAAGGACAGAAATGCCCACACGCAAAGTTTAGGGACTTGTGTACGTCAGGGACATGACATCTGCTTCTTGACCCACTGGAAGCTCCTAATTGCTCTGTTCGTGATAATAAGCCGACTTGAACGGCTGGACGGTCATCTTGACGCCCGGGCGATTCTGGACATCCACGTTGTAACTGTTTGTTTATGGTTTATTGGCGGAGCTCAAACCGAGACTTAGACCCTGAAGGTTATGTCTTATTCTGCATTTTTTATGGACATATGCTGGAATTCACATGCTTTGGAGAAAGCATATAATTTTTTGGTCGCAGAAGAATTGCCCCTCGAAAATTTTTTTAGGGCAGCCTTCAAGATGAGACTTTTACGTCAGGTCTGAGCTTGGCGCTGAAACAATTTACTTGCGGATGAATGTGATGGTCACTGTGAACCGTCACATTTATGAGAGGTAGCTTTTCAAAATAGGCGCTCGATGTGCCCTGGTCTGTAGATCGTCGTTGGATATGTTGGTGACAGGTTAGGTCATCGCCTCGGACAACGTTTTCATCTGGTACTTAGGGGTGGTTGTAAAGTGGGCTAAACCGTTATCGCTCTAAATTGTCACTTGATTGCCACCCTTCATGTCATTTGTGCTCAATTCGGATGTTTGGGCGACTAAGCGACATTGGCAAACTTCCATCAATGAAAAAAGAGGGGTTCCACTGGGAATGTAAGAACCATGAATCATGAATGAACCATGAATGTAAGAGGTGTGATAGCCCCTCATGAGTACTTGTAGTGATGAAATGACTTGCATTTTCTGGATTTTTTGTAAGTGACATCCATTTCTATTTTGTCTCATATGATAGTGACAGTCGCTCTTGTTGTCAAAGGGGTAGGACACTGTGGAAACGGCCTTGTCAACTGACAACCTGGGATAGGATTGCCTCCACCGCAGTCAACTCACAACTTTGATAAGTGGGTTGTCAGAGGACCAGACATACTTCATCCACGCGTCTAGGAAGATTCAATAGTGGACTTGTGCAGAGAATGCATACCACATGTTACGCGGAGCGGAAGGAGGATGGTTCACATGGAGAGGATGCAAAGCCGAGGATGACTTGAGGAATTGGGAAAATTGGATAACTGGTGATGAGTAGTAGATGTTCTTCCATGAAAAGTATCAGAACTGTTGAGAATATACATATATATATATATATGTATATATATATATATATATATATACGGTAACGGAAACAAGAATGAGGCATACATGGGGACTTGGGCACTCGAGTCTAGCGACACGTGCAACGTCACATTATTAGGAGGTTACTTTGAGCAACTCAATAGAGTAGATGGGGGTTTCAAGAACATCAAGGCACATTTTTTTAAAAGTTGAGCATCGTCAAGAAGTCGACCAAACAGTGTTTGAATTTGCACTTGTAGTTACATTGACATGTTTATATGCATTTGCATTTGCACTTGCATTTTAGTTTGCACTTGCATTTACACTTGCATTTGCATTTTCATTTGCACTTGAATTTTCATTTGCATTTGCATTCACAACTAATCTTCTCCCAAGTACCACTACTCGAGCAAAATAAGAAAGCAATTTCTTGGACGTTTTGCAAAGCATAACAGAGATGTGCGTTGGAAACCCCGTGGTGGATCTAGTTCTCTGAGTAAACTCTACACAACTGGGCTCACTGCGACTGCAGACATGGTTGTAGTATTTGACTGCAGCAGATGGTTGTGGTGTTTAACTGCAACAGATTGTTGTAGTGTTTGACTGCAGCAGATGGGAGTTTTTCCCGTATATGCTCTTTTGCATGCTTTGACCTTCTGTATATGTCATCGCAAGAAAAATCAATGCCGTGTGTCACAATGGAACTTTTGCACATTGCGTGGAATCATCAGGATTTCGATTTTCTTACTGCGTTAATCAATGTTTGACTACATTCTCAGACAGCTTGTCCCTTTCTTCTCTAGAAATGCCTACACTTGTTTCTCCCCCCTTTCCTTCCCTACCTCTCTCCCTCTATCCCTTGTGTGGCATCAGAGTGCGACGTCGTACATGATGTTGGAGCCATGTGCGATATACGTTGGCACCATTTTGCAAGTGTGTGTGGGCACGCTCATGTGGAGAGCAAAGAACAGACTGCTGGGTGGGGATGGCAGCTGGGTCAGGTCAATACTTATCGCGTGTTCTGTTGCCATAAACATTGCTTTTCTTCTTCCCTTTGTTTTTCTTTCCTGACAGATGGCTTGGAGCCAATGGCTCCTTGGTGCTGGTGCTGGTAATAGTGTTGCTGCTGCTGGTGGTGCTTGTGCTACCAGTGGTGCTGCTGGTGGTGCTCCTAGTGCTGGCTGTGGTCGTGGTGCTGGTGGTGGTGCTGGTCGTGGGGGTGCTGGTGCTGGTGCTGGTGCTGGTGCTGGTGCTGGTGCTGGCGGTAGTGGTGCTAGCGGTGCTGCTGCTAGTGGTTCTGGTGATGGTGCCCGTGGTGCTGATCCTGATGGTGATGCTGGTGATGGTGGCAATGGTGGTGGTGCTGGTGCTGGTGGTAGTGCTGGTGATGGTGCTGGTGATGGCGCTTGTGTTGCTGCCGGTGGTTGTAATGAGGAAGAAGAGGAAGCAGATGGCAAGATGTCAAGATCCACGCTTCACTCTTGGCCTAAACAAGAAAGCCTTGTCATATGGTCATGATTGTGATCGTGGGATTTCATTGTGATGACCACAACCAATCTAGACAAGGGAACGCTTGTTCTCTCAAGCGTCCGGCCAATGCCCCATCAGCCCGGCCACACTCTCACCAACGCAACCTCATTTCAGGGTCAGCCCCCGCAACGAGCAGTGCGAAGACACACGGAAGATGGTTGCAACATAGCGCCACATGCAGCGGCGTCACACCCAGCCGGTTGCTCACGTCCATTGCACATCTTCCCCCTTTGCCCACGCCACCACCAGACACCAAAGATGACAGCAACAACGACGACACGGATGTTCCACCTTCACATTGTTTGTCATAAACAACCTAGAAGGTATGAGTCATCATGGATGCCGCAGAGTTCTATGCAAGCTCATCTGTTGGTAGCTTGACCACCCAATCAGTGCCTTGTGGCTTGCACAAGGTTCAGAGCAAATGTTTGGGTGTTTGATTGGTGTGTTTGGTCTGGTTCTCACTTTGGGGATGGAAGGAAGTTGACAGTCAGCTCCTACCCAAATTTATTAGTGAACGTTCCATCCTTGCCACTAGTGATGGAGAAGGGAATGACGTGTAGTCGAAGAATGTTCTCATGTGCAGTCACATTGTTCCCTTGGCAGTGGCCAAAGTTTTTGTTGAGATGAAGTTCGACATCTTCAAGAACTGGTCGACTACCACAAGTATCATGTAAAATCACTTTGGTGTGATGGGAAGATCCATTACAAAGTCCATGGAGATATCCGACCATGGTTCTTTGGCCCCAGTAGTGGTTTGAGCAAAACTGGGGGCCGAAGTGTCTACCTAAACATTTGTCACGGAACTCCTCCAATAGCATGCAACACAGCTCATTGCTTGGGAGTATGATGACCTAGCAAGTGAATCTTTGTTTCTCGCACAGGTCCTCGAACCAAAACTTATTTTGTCGTATCTGCCAAACTCCACATATCCTTTCGCAAACAGCCCCGCAAGGTACGGGTCTCATTCGGTAGTAAATGTGCCGATCTTGGCCATCAAATCCGGTCATTGACTTGGAGCATCTATCACAATTGTTTTTCAACCTGGTACTGGATGTCATAATAGAATTTAGACGTGAGGAACTCTGTCCATCGGGTTTGTCGATGACTCATATTTGACCAAGTCTTGAGATATTTGAGTGCGTGATGATCAGTACAAACAATAAATCATTGACATTTCAGATAGCACCGTCTCGTCTTGAATGCGTATATGACCACCAATATATTTTTTGTGCACTGCATAGTTTACCCCCAACCCACACACTTCTCACGTCATATAAACAACTAGTTGTAATCCGCTACCACTATCTTAGAAGAGAATAAATCCAATTGCCTGAGAAGATACATCGGTGGCCATGGCATAATCCACCATTGGATTTACCAATTGCAAGGCCGGCATCGAGGTCAGAGAGCTTCAAAATTAGTAAAACAATTTTTCTCATACCTCCCAACTCTAGTAGATGTTTTATGAACGAAATTAGAGTGAGGCGCTGACATTCTAGTGTAGTCCTTCTTGAACTTGTTGTAAACATTGTAATAATGTATAAATTTATGGATGTCTTGAACATCAGTGGGTGTCAATTCATCGAGGATGGCTTCCACTTTCTTAAGGTCCATCGTGGTTCTTCCACTGTCAATGATGTGGCCTAAAAACTGAACAGAACATCAACCAAAGTCGTGATTGAAGCTTTTTGGTAAAACTCCTCTATTTATAAGATCTCATAGCTCTTTGAAGATATCCACCATGCTCCTCCATGGTACCACTATACACCAAGATATCATCAAGATATGCAAAGACAAAGTCGTCGATTTACGACCAAAAAATATCAGTCATGGCTACCATAAAAGTTTCTTGGATGTCCGTGAGTCCGAACAATATGATTTTGAACTCAAAGTGCGTACATCAGGTGCAGAATTTTCTCATCTGAATGTATTTATCAATTACGCCAATCTGATGATAGCCAATTCACGTCCTTTGAAGTTGGTCAAAAGGGTTCACTTTCTCACGAAAGGGGTTACCAATTCTTGGCGGTAATGTTGTTCAGTTTATTGTAATTTCTTATGTTGTTTATTTCCATGCACGTACATTTGCATCACCAGTCTTCTTTGTGACCAAAGTACAGGTGCAGCGTACAGTGACTTGGATGGACCTCACCAAACATCTCATCGAGCTATTCCTTTAGCTTTATCAGCTTGTGGCTGATCATTTGATATGTCTCCTTGATATTTACATGGAAGCAAGGCTTTAGGTCCTTCTAGTGATTGGCCCTATGTTGTGGGTAATTCTCGTGGTAGTACGTTGGAAAAAAACCATTTAAACTCCTCAATGGGGAGGGGCAAAGGGGAGGGACGGGAAAGGAGAATGGACCGAGACAGATGGGAGACACCAGGCCGGCGGCGAGGGGTAGCGAGTGCGGATTAAACTGCAAGGGACGAACAACCAGAGGGAAGAAGTCCAAAGCAGGGGAAGAAACGGATATGCAACATACGAGCGGTCAACAAGTAGAGGACCAAACGATGCAGGCAAGGGAAATGGAAAAGAAGGGAAGAGGGTCAATCTACTGGTGGAAGGGTACAAAGGCCAATAGCAGCGATACTCGAAGCGAAAGCACGCTGGTGGAGAGCCTTCATGAGGAAGTCCGTGAGCTGGAACTCTGCAGAGATGAACCGAAGAGAAACATTGCCCGCTGCGACAATATCACGCACGTAGTTGTGCTCAACATTGATGTGCTTGGTACGATGATGAAGCATACCGGCATTCTTGACAATGACCAACCCACTCTCACTGTCTGTGTGGAGGGCCACAGCCGGGGTGGGGAAGCGATGTTCGTCGAGAAGGCAACAGAGCCACACTGACTCGGCGACAGCACCACCCAGAGCCATGTACTCAGCCTCCCCAAAGCTGCGAGCAACACAGCCCTGCTTCTCACTATGCCAGGAGATGACAGCATGGCCAAGGAGGAAGACGAAGCCGTTGCAGCTGCGAGTTTCCGGATCGCAGGCATAGTCACTGTCGGCATAGCCCTCCAGGAGTGGCACGCCAGACCCACCCGGGAAGACAAGGCCGGTTCGGGCAGAATCTAGGACGTAGCAAAGGATATACGCGGCCACCTGGAGGTGAGCCGTATGAGGCTCACATGCATACCGGGTAAGGACATTCACCGCACAGGCAATGTCCAGACGAGTGGTGCCAGCCAGGTACGTGAGCACACCAATGATGGACTAGAAGGTGGCGGCAGACTCTAGTGGACCCGAATTAGTGTAGTGGGCCACACGAAGGGCGAGCTGGGTGCCTGGTGGCATAGGCGATGAGGCAGCAGGGAGGGGACGAGAGAGGTCGAAAACAGAGATGAAGTGGTCTATGAGGGTCTGGACATTGCGCTCCTGATGAACCGACAAACAGCCAGAGAGGCGCTCAATCTGCATCCCCACGAACATGGCTGTGAGGCCAAGGTCCTTGATGCGGTATGAAGAGGAGAGGAGACCCTTCGCCTCAGAGATCGCTGAGGAGGAAGGAGAGGTGATGAGGAGGTCATCCACATACACCAAAACGAAGGCAGGCACGATAGTCGTGCCACCGACGAAGAGAGAGGGGTCGGCCTGACTGGGACGGAAACCACCGCGGACAAGGGTGGATGAGAGTTCCGCGTTCCAACAACGAGGAGACTGGTAAAGACCATAGAGCACGCGGCGGAGGTAGCAGACCCGTCTGAGACCATCAAAGAAGTCGTTAGGCCAGACCATGTACAACTCCTCCTCCAGACGAACGTGGAGGAACACGTTGTTCACGTCCATCTGGTGAAGCTCCCACTGAAATTGAGCCGCGGCACAAATGACGACGCGACTCATCGTAAAACGGCGCACAGGGGCGTTGGTGATAGTAAAGGCGACGCCGAGGACCTGGGAGTAGCCCTTGGAGGTGAGACAAGCCTTGTACTGGTCAAGGACACCGGAGGCGGTGTACTTCCTACGTAGGACCCACTTGGCCTTGATGGCCGTGCGGCTGGGAGGAAGGGCAGCGAGCTCGAGCATACCATGTTGAGCCAGTGCTGCAAGCTCTGCGATACAGGCCGCGTGCCAAGCAGTAGCAAGAGCGTCGGCAAGGATGAGAGGGTCAGATTCGTCAGTGGGTCAGGGGGAAGAGGCCGCAGGAGGGATGGAGGTGACGGCAACAGCGCTAGCAATAGTCGCGGGAGCACCGACAAAGTGATGGTCAGTACTGGCGTCCAGCGCATGGCAAAACTCCAGGTGAAAGAAATGATGACCATGGGCGTGACTGAGGTGAAAGGTATACGGAAGGAGAGGGTGAGGTGCGATGATCAACGACGGAGAAGCGATGAGACACGAGACTGGAGGGAGGATGGGGCAGAGGGGGTGGTCAGGGAGGTGAAAGGGGAGGGAGGAGGAGGGGAGAATGATACGGACATGGAGACCACCGCGGAAGACTTCGGACAGGCGGTGGTCGGAGCTGGAGGGGATCCAGACAGGAGGGAGGCCGAAAGAGTCAGTGCGGCAGGCAATGCGGGAGAGAGTGTGGGAGAAGGAGAGGAGGCTAGGCACGACCGGGGGGCGGGCGGAGAGGAGGAAGAGGGTGGGTACGTGGACAAGGGGAAGGGAAGGGAAGGAGAGGAGTGTCGGGGGAGCGAGAGGGGAGGGGCACGGGAGGAGGAAGTGTTGGAGGACACCCAAGAGGTGGGAGCAAGAGAAAGGGGAGGGGAGGGGCGAGGCTACAGGCAAGAGCATGAGCTGTGTCTGAGTGAGTGTGAGTGGAGATAGGAGAAGGAGGAGGAGGAGAACCTAACACATGGTCAGAGGGAGGGAGAGGGGAGGAGGAAGGTGAGGAAGGGGGAGGAGGGGTAGGGAGGGGAGGGGAAGAGGGAGGAGGGGGACTAACGGGACAAATGTGAGGAGGCAGGGGAAGAACAGGGGAACGAGCCCAAGCAGCATGCTCACGCATCCAGGAGGAGGGGCGAGCACGAAAACGAGACGGTGGGAATGGGGGAGGGGCGGGCGGGCAAGGAGGGGAGGACGGGACAAGAAGAGTCGTGGATGGGGAAGGACGTGGGGAGAGAACGGGAAGGGAAGGAATGGTCTCATGAGCAAGAACATTGAGGAGGGGAGACAAGTGTGTGGGGCGCGGGAGAGGTGGGGAAAGTGGAGCCCATGGACGAGGGGAATGGAGGATAGGAGGAGCGAGGTCGCGTGGGGAACCACCCAGGGTGGTAGGAGGCGGAGCATTGTCCTCGAGAATATCCTCAATGGAGAGGAGGATAGGGTCAGGGAACCGAGCGGGGACGGGCACGCGGGGAGAGCCAAGTGCCTAAGCAGAAGTCAAAGCGGGGGGAACATGTGGGTGCACAGGCAGGAAACCAGGGGGGAGGGAACCAGCGATGGTAACAGGGAAAGAAGGAGGGAGATGGACGGGGGGCCGCCACGGCGATGTGACGGAGTCAGGGGAGGAGGGGAGGATACGAGAGGTGCGGGTGGGGAAGGGACCGGGGGTACAGATTTGGACGTAGGAGGCATAGGGAGCTCTGTGTATGGGGAAAAAAGCGGGGGCACAGGGGGTACGATGGGCACGGGAAGAGGAGACGAGAAGGGAATCAAGGCATCGGGAGGGGTGGGGGTTGGGACGGTGGAAGGGGAGGGAGCTAACGGAACGAGGGGAGTGGGAACAGGAGGTGGAGCGGGCATAACTAATGATGGGACGAATGGGAAAGGGGAAAAGAGAGGGGGAGGGGAAGACAAGGAAAGGAGGCTACCAGGGAGAACGAAAGAAGAAGGAATAGTGGAAGGAGACGTCAAAAGAGGTACGAGAGACGGTGGGGATCTAGCACATACGAGACCGTCGGTGGAATAGGTGGTAGTGGAGGTCGGAGGGGGAGGGGTACGATCTGCACAAAACGCTCTGTATGTCAGCTGCTCAAAGAAGCGAGCATGACACGACTCAACAATCCGATGCGCGATCGGATCCTAAAACAGATGTGCTCGGGATCGAGGAGCAACACCAAGTGTGACACAAAGACGGCCAGGTGGATCAAGCTTGCCAGATCGAGAGGGGAGGGTGAGGTAGACAGTGGCCATGGTGTCCTATACGATGGCCTGGCTGAGGTCTGAGCATCGACCAAAGAATAACTCAAATGGCGTGGTTTCGGGTGCAAGAGGTCCGTGCAAGATCCGGTTCCACACCCAAGTTCGGTAGCTTGCGGCCTCAGACCAGATAATCTGACCATGGTCAAGGAAACCGGTCTCGGCCATCATGGTGCAAACGTCCTCGATAAGGGTGCGGTTCCAAGTTTTCCTAACCCCATTCTGCTGAGGAGAATAGGGGAAGGAAAGCTCATGAACAACTCCCTCACCATAAAAAAGGCTGTGGTGTCACCAAAGAACTCACCACCACAATCGGAGCAAAAGAGGAGGAGCTGGTGACAACTTTGGTGCTGGGCCGTGGCGTACCACAATTGGATGGTCACTGCAACATCGCTTTTGGAGTGGAAAAAGAAGACCTACGTGAAGTGGGAGCAGTCGGCAATCAGGCTGAGGATGTACGTGGCATGCTCAGTAAGAGACTCATCGTGGAGAGGACCGAGGATATAAGCATGAACAAGCTTGAGAGGTGCAAAAGCGCGGGAGGGGAAGGAAAAAAAGGGAGGTGATGCATCTTATTGACCACACAAAAGGTGCAGTCAGTAGCGCAGTGGGCATAGAATGAAGGGTCGGACAATAAATCGGTGGGAAGGGAACGAAGGAGTGAGGTGACGGCGGAAGCCGAGAGATGACAAAGGCGACGGTGAAGGAGATGCGAGTGGGCAGAGAGAGAGAGAGAAACAAGCGCTATAGCATCGGCCGCGTGGGCAGAGACAGTGGGGGCCAAGAACCTAATAAAGGCACTCGCTAGGAGGGTGATGACCGCGAAGGACGACACACCCACTAGTGCGATCGGTGACCACAACGACACCAAGCAAATAAGTGGCAAAGAAACCATAGGAATCGAGCACCGAAACGAAGAGGAGGGATAAGTCAAGGAAAGGAACATAGAGAACAGAGGACAGAGACAGGTTGCCGACAAGACGTTACACAAACAGTGCCAACACCAAGAACTGACAGTGGTGCACCGTCGCTAGTGAAAACGACTGTGACGACAGATACATGACTGAAGGATGTGAAGAGCTCACGGACATGGCACGTGTGATCAGTGGCGGCTCCGTCCAGAAGGAGAGAGGGGGGAACAAACCTGCAAAAGACCAAGGGAAAACAAGGCGTTAGTGAAGAGGGAGAGAAAAAGGACGAAGCTAGAAAAAAAGACAGGACGACGCAGAGCAAAGCAAGAACGGGCGGGGTTGGAGGAGGGGAGGAACGACAAGGAGGCCCCAAAAGGGGCAGACCTGGCGGGGAGAGGAGGTGGACGACCAGGACGGGCTGAAATCACCCGGACGACGGAGAGCGCCCACAAGGACGAACGGTGCCTGCGACGACGGCGATGGAGCCGGGCGGTAGCAGCGGGAGCGGTGGTGGCGGTTGGAACAGAACCGACGACGACCAACGGTGGGAAACAGGACAGCGGAAGTGGAAGCAGACAACGGAGGCGGAAGCAGGAGGAGCGGAGCACACAGGCCCGTTTAGTGGCTTGATTCCATCTTGAACAGGACAGGAGGAGGGTGAGACCGGAGGAGAGAGGATGGAGGAGAGAGGAGGAGAGAGGTGGTGGGAGTTAGTCACAACCGAGAGCCGGGTAACTCTCGGTTCTTGTGAGGGGAGACGCCGTGAGTTAGCCGCGGGGCCAACTTCGGCTCTCAGCTGTGTGAGGGGGAGGGAGCTCTCGAGAGCTCTGAGGGGGAGGGCTCTCGGGAGCTGTGAGGGGGGATCTAGGCGGGAGCCTTAGTCTGGAGTGGGGATTGACGCAAGAGATTTAGTCTCGAGTGGGGATCGAGGCGAGAGTTGAATGTTTTTTGAAAATGAATGAGCAGAACGAGCGAGCCACGCTGACCCCTATCGGATTGCGTGGCTCAGCTCACGTGGTTCGCCACACAGCGTTGCAAACCACACACAGTGCACATGACTCGCTAGAGAAAAATAGCGAGTGCAACCTCAGAAAACACGCAGACGCCCTATCCTACGTTGCGCGAGAAAGGAGCATGCAAAGTAGGCTATAACACACCACAGAAAAGTAAGACTAATCTAGTTGTGCTATCAATGTTTGCTACTTTCACACAACAAACTGATGTACAAACTGTCGGAAATCGCTTCCCGAATGTCCACGACCAGGCACGCAGCTCTCACAGGAGTGAGAGCTTGAGGCATGGCGAGCAACGGCGATTTTGACTGACGGTGTGCTTTGGGTCGCCACACCGAATGTGAGAGGTCACATGAGCAGAACCATGGCAGAACGCAGGAGGGGAACTTCAGACGGAAATGACGTCGTTTTGAGTCACTTAATGGACAAGTACATGATCTGACGAGTTATTTTGCTTATCACAAGCTTTCCAATGCACCAAACCGCGCGTAATTTGGAGCAGCGTAGCGCTCGCTATGCTCTCCCACGTGCATCATCGCAACTCAGCCGCCTGTCACACCACCAGCGTGAGTGACGGGCGTCCGAAGCGCCCTGGTCGCCAATGAAGCATCATGCCGCCTTTCCGAGGCGCCCATGGCTCCAATGAACCATGGGATATTGGTCTTATATCCCCCAAGGGGCGCCTTGGCCTTGGTCTGCGTGCTGGGAGTTGAAATCCTCACAGTCCGACCCATTTTTCGGACGGACGAGTGGTCAGCCAACCAAACCCGGCTGGCTGCACCACCCAACTTTGACAAGCCATATCTCCCTCATTTCTAGGCCGATTACTGCGATTCAACTTGCGTTGGATCCAGCACATCGCCTAATTTAATGATATACTCTCAGATCATATGAACACACACCATGCTAAGGTCTATAATAAAAGTCGACGACTCAGCCACATGGCTGAGACTCTACCACATGGCAAAGTGGCCGGCCTCAAGTGCCGCCTCGTCATCAGCCATGGCCACGGGCTGTTTTGCCCTGTGCCATGCTCTAGACCTCCAGCCTTGACCCTGCATATATTCTC
>SZWC01002818.1:49284-75210 GCA_023375785.1 Penium margaritaceum | reverse complement strand
ACTCAGCCACATGGCTGAGACTCTACCACATGGCAAAGTGGCCGGCCTCAAGTGCCGCCTCGTCATCAGCCATGGCCACGGGCTGTTTTGCCCTGTGCCATGCTCTAGACCTCCAGCCTTGACCCTGCATGTCTTCTCCTGTGCCAGCCAGCTTCTCACGGCTCCTTTATCGCGAGCACTGCTCCGTCGATGATACCGATGTTGGTGGTGCGCTCAGCTCAAGCAGGCCATATGTGTGTGGTGGTGCAAAGGTGCAGCACCCATGCCCACTTGCGCATGTGTGAGCTGGCATCTTGGTGCTGACGAGATGTCAGCCACCTCACCACTCACACAACGGCATGATGAGGGGCGAAATTCTTAACAATCTCCCCCTCGCGCCTTATCATGCCGCTCGGCTCCCCCTCAAGCTGATCCCATCAGCTTCATGGCGCATTCTCTTGTAGTTGCCACTGCTGAACTTGCGCCCTCCTTGGTAGAGCCCTTCACTGCTCCCTGGCTGCTTGCGAGTGTGAGTGTGGCCTCCTGCCACTCTGCCACCTTGCCTTGCTGCCGGCGGGGTTTGCGGCTGCTTCCGTCCCATGCCGAGCCGCACCTTGGAGACCACAGCTCCTTAGCTGCCTATCCGCTGCGCTCATGCACATCAGGCTTGCCTGCCGCCCAAGTGCAACCCTCCTCATCTTGCTTTTTGCGCCTTGTGTCTGCACCTGCTTGTTGCATGGCCTCCGCATCCTGCACCCCTGCAGCCCTGTGCTTGTGCGACGACTCGCCCATGTAGCCTAGTGCATCCACTTGCACTTGCCACCCCTCTTGGTCCCTCAGCTTTGCAGCCAACTTGCTGCGTGGCATGGCCATTTTTCCATCCATCTGCGTCTTGGCGACCTGGCGGGTGCTGCTGCCTTGTTGCCGATGCTTGCCGATGCAACCTGCCTCCCCGTTTTGAGGCATTGAGAGCACCCGCCTCCCGTGAGTCTCCTATCCAGCGGAAGCCAGAAGCCAGCACTGTTGTCGTTGCTTCATCCGCTACGGGTGGAACCAAATTGCTCCACCATGGTTGTTCTGCACATAACCAGCACCCAGGACACGTCTCCGCTTGGACCCAGCGTGAGCTCCACCACATCCACCCGAAGTGGACTGCTTCCTCGCCAAATGGCGCAGCCGACGTCTCTTGCTGCTACAAGTGTGTGCGTTGCTTGATGTTGTTGTTGCTTGACATTTCTTGTGGAGTCACATTACTCCACTCAGGCCCCCTTCTCTGCTTCTAGCACCCTCGGCACGCCTTCACTTGGACCCAACGTGAGCCGAGCCACATCCACCCGAAGTGGAGTGCTTCCTCGCCAGTTTGGCGCAGCCAGCTGCTCTTGCTGCTACAAGCGCTTGCCTCCAACGGTGTTGAAGCTAGCCCCTTGGACCTGATGTCTTCTCCCGTCTCCAAAGCGTGCACCTGCGGTTACGAGTTCTTGCACCGGTAATAGCCTCCCGCCATCACCTTTGCAACGCGCTCCAACCCTGCTGCACCTTGGAGACGACACACCACTATTTTGTGGTTGATGTTTTGTTGATGTTGATGCACCAGCAGCTCCCCCTCATTTTTTGGAGGTGGAACCAGCTCCCCTGTTTGGCAGACCTGCTGCGTCCTGCCCATTGCAGCTGCATTTTGCACTGCCAGATCTGGCGTCGCGGCGGCTGACCAGCTGCTGCCACTCGGGGATGTCGAGCCTGATTCTGTCCTCCGGTGCATGCACTTGCTCCCTTCCAAAGGGACTTGCGACTTTGTTGGACTGTTGTGAGTTTGCACTGCTGCACTGCTACATCCCTTGTTGATGCAGCTCTGCTCCCTTGTCCTTGGCCAGGAGGCGCCGTGCTCGAAGCCGACCATGGAGCGTGGAGGCTGAGGCCGCCCTTGCATTTTGCATGCGCCTCGTCCTCCTTTCCAGCAGCACACCACCCACCATGCTGTCACATTTCCCATGAGCAGGTCCGCGACGACTCCCTTGAAGCCCCACCTTCTGCTCCCTTGAAGTTGACAGCGATCAATCCTGCCCCCTTTTTATGTCATTTTTTTTTGTGTTCGCTCCACCACCCTCACCTCGAGAGCCTTCCAGCAGCAGCTACCACAAGCTCCGCATCTCTTGCTCTAGACAGGTTGTTGGTGGGGTTTGGCATGTCCCAGACATGCCACGTGGCTGCCCTCAATTAACGGCGACCACTGCTCCTTGACGAGGAGCATCGAGCCTCGGCAAGTGTAGACTGTGGACCCGGTCTGCTGTCCTCCTCCCGAGCTCTCGGCGAGGTCCACGGCTTCCGCTGCGCACGTCTCCATGTGGCCCATTTTGCCACGTCGCCCGATGGCTCTCCAGATTGCACCACCTCCAGTGATGCCATGTGGATGCGTCTCGCTCCCGTTGTCCCCGCCTCGAGCGTGGTGACGGGCGATGTGCACGGAGGACGACACAGTCCCTTCCTCCCATATTTTCCAGCACTTTGTTTGCCAAGCTCCAGTTGTACCAAGAGGAGTAGCCTTGCCGTTGAGCAAAGCCACCAGCAGCACCACATTGCAGCAGAGAGGCACGCCTCCTCGCTCGAAGCAGTGAGCGTGCGACTCAATCTGCTGCGAATGCTCCTCTGCGATGTTGGAGTTGACAAACTCAGCGATAAACGGGGAGCAATGGCTGATTTTTGCCCATCTCGCTGCCCCAAGGCAGTTCATGGCATGGCTCAACCAAGCCTGCTGCTGCATTGCATCGAGAAGCGTTTCGACGACCACCAAGATTTTTGTGCCGCCCGCCTTCTTGCATGGACTTGCTGCAGCTACGTCCGAACCTTCAACGGCATGCCACATGCCGTCTTCCTTGTTCTGCCGCCGCCTGAGCACACATGGAGCCCAGCGTGGACTCCACTTGTCGCTCGTGCCGTGCACACCGTGCACCATGGCGGTGACTGCTCCAGTCATGTCGTTGCTCGCGGAAGCCATGCGTCGCCACCGGTCGTGACCGTTTTGGGCCCATAACCCTTTGTCGGAAATTACTTCCCGAATGTCCACGACCAGGCACGCAGCTCTCACAGAAGTGGGAGCTTGAGGCATGGCGAGCAACGGCCATTTTGACTGACGGTGTGCTTTGGGTCGCCACACCGAATGTGAGAGGTCACATGAGCAGAACTATGGCAGAACGCAGGAGGGGAACTTCGGACGGAAATGACGTCGTTTTGAGTCACTTAATGGACAAGTACATGATCTGACGAGTAATAGTGCTTATCACAAGCTTTCCAACACACTAAACTGCGCGCAATTTGGAGCAGCGTAGCGCCCGCTATGCTCTCCCACGTGCATCATTGCAACTCAGGGTGAGGCTGGTTGCGGTTGGAATCGTGGGTTGAACGCACTCAACTCACGATTCCAACCAAATCGGATGCTGCTACGGAACTTCCTCCTTCCACTCGGTTGAGTTTAGTGGTTGGGCGGTTTTCGCGATTTGTTTTTGTTTTTGTTTTTTTTTTACCATGACAGGCTGAACAAACAATTGGCAAGCGAGGTTCGCTTCCTCATTTATTTCTCACAGCATGCATTTCTTTCATGATCTGGCAGGGACGGCCAGCTTCCCATCGCAGGTGGGAATAGGTGAGTACGGGTGGATATGGGTGAAACCATAGACTTCACCCACGCACGTCCGTGACCATAAACACTGGCCTAGCGCTGTGTAGGCCGTAGAGGACACAGAGTGTCCTGAATTTTGAGTGTGGATGGACTGGTTGAAATGTCGCCCACCCATTCCCACCTGCGGCCAATTCCACAGTTCGACCGACAGCTTGCTTCGGTCGGCGAAGTTGGTTGGACTGCCTGTGCAGAGCATGGCCGCTCTTTGGCCATGCTCTGGGCAAGGGAAGTGGCATGGGGATGTCTCCCCACTCGATCAGGCCACAATGGAATGGATCGGACGACACATAGGATCCTGTCCACCGAGCCAAATGTTTGGATGTGCGCATGTCTCATGTACACACAGCTTCGACATTGGCAACCGGCATGATTTTGGAGAAAATGCTGACGAAAATCGTTAAAAGTCGATGTTTTGACCATCCAAACCAACCAAACAGCCGCGAGTTGGGAAATTCAACCCAACCCTCCATTTCGACCGCAACCAGCCTCACCCTCAGCCGCCTGTCACGCCACCAGCGTGAGTGACGGGCGTCCGAAGCGCCCTGGTCGCCAATGAATCATCATGCCGCCTTTCTGAGGCACCCATGGCTCCAATGAACCATGGGATATTGGTCTTACATCCCCCAAGGGGCGCCTTGGCCTTGGTCTGCGTGCTGGGAGTCGAACTCCTCACCGTCCGACCCATTTTTCGGACGGACGAGTGGTCAGCCGACCAAACCCGGCTGGCTGCACCACCCAACTTTGACAAGCCATATCTCCCTCATTTCTAGGCCGATTACTGCGATTCAACTTGCGTTGGATCCAGAACATTGTCTACTTTAAGGATATACTCTCAGATCTTATGAAAACACACCATGCTAAGGTGTATCTTAAAAGTCAAAGACTCAACCACATGGCTGAGACTCTACCACATGGCACAGTGGCCGGCCTCAAGTGCTGCCTCGTCATCAGCCATGGCCACGGGCTGTTTTTCCCTGTGCCATGCTCTAGACCTCCAGCCTTGACCCTGCATGTCTTCTCCTGTGCCAGCCAGCTTCTCACGGCTCCTTCATCGCGAGCACTGCTCTGTCGATGATGCCGATGTTGGTGGTGCGCTCAGATCATGCAGGCCATATGTGTGTGGTGGTGCAAAGGTGCAGCACCCATGCCCACTTGCGCATGTGTGAGCTGGCATCTTGGTGCTGACGAGATGCCAGCCACGTCACCACTCACACAACGGCATGATGAGGGGCGAAATTCTTAACACAAACGACGTGTTTGTCGACTTTTAGTGCACATTGCTGAGATGATGGAAGTCTATGTACCGAGGGTACATGCTCATGTATGTGTGCCTGTCTTTACTTGCTACATTGTTTTTCATAATGAACTATGACTTTGACAGCGACAGGAGAAAAAAACTCACAAAAGAGAGCAAGGCATCTATCGACTTGAAAATCTATGTGATTGGTGCTCAGCCAAGCCTTCCTCATCAAGGCCGCATGTGGATAGCTTCATACATTGGCCAGAATATGTGCAGGTATTCAAGAAGCTTTGAGGCTCGCTGAAGTCCCGGACTCCAGGGCGATCGTGGACCCATGTGATATTTTGAGGCTCGGAATAAAGGTGTCTAATATAATTTCTGGCAAAAACACTAATAATCTGTATCTATGGACTCAAACTAGAGTTCATAGATAAAAGGGGTGGCAGACCACAGCCTACAACTTGAGCACTAAAAAAACACTTAGTTTTGTTTTGCCTCTTGAGAAGTAAACCTATGTGCGGCTCGATGACGTCATGCGAATTGGCTTTGATTTGAATATTAATACAAAACTTGTACAAAAGGAAAGAAGATCCCCAGCTTACTTCTGGCGAGCTGATAACAGCACAAACATTGAGGGGAAAACTCAAAAATGCCACACATTGTCATTTTTGCTATGAAGGGATCGCACGGTGGTTCTAACTTCGTTTGAAACATTCCCGTTTGAAACTTATGAAATTTTACAAGGTTTTATTGACGCACAACCACAATTGCTTTCAACCTCGTTTTGAGTTTTAATTTTTCATTCAAACATTGTTGCCTGGCAATTTGACCAGGTTGCCATGTCTCCTTATCAACATTCCATCTCTCATCTCTTCCTATGTGTGTATCCAAAGAGGGAAACAGTAAGAATTTTAATTTTCCCATCAATAGCAGAAGAGTAAGCAGACACCTTGGTGAAACAAGCTTATTCATGTCGAGTCTTCACTATGACACTCATGCCTTATGGATGTGTTATATTCGACAGCCAACATCACAATCCATGCTATGTGATGTACTATCTGGAGTTGAATAAAAACATGAGAACACACACACACAGAATCATAGTTTTTACTGCTCAAAATGTTCGAAAGGTGATGGGTAACCATTGAAATACTTGAGCTATACGTACTTTCAATGCTGGGAACACAATAAAAATAAAAATTCAATTATTCAGAAGACATTGTGGACTAAATAGTTACAATGTGTTTTCCCATGTTGGTCGGGGTTTTGACCAGAATACACAACCAGTTATTCCATGGCATTGATCACATGAGGACCCACATGTTGGACCATAAATTATCCTGTAGTATGTGTAACAGCTGCCAATGTCGCATCATCAAAGAGAAACAAGGTGCATGCATATGTGCAATGTGTAACTGATGGTGATACTCACTTTCCACAAGTCTTTCTCAAAAGACATATTTTGAGTTGTGTATTATTGCAATCACATGATATGGATCAGGTACGCTATAGAGCTGTGGCACGTCGTGAACTCGTCAGAAAGTTTCAAGAGATTCACGCGATAGTCGTCTCATTTGTGACCTCATCATATTTCTTGTCCCACGGCCTCTTTATTATCTGAGTGGTCTTTCCATGCATAACAGTGCACTAGAAATTACTTTCTGGTATTTTTAGCTATGTGAAGAGCATCTAATAAAGCTCTAAAAATTTCAAAGATGAACCTACTTGCATTGGAAGACATCCATGAAGAACTTATCATCCATGGAGGACTATGGATCACATACGTTAATGCGGACTAAAATTTTCATCTTCCTCCAATGTGTATGCCATGCATTGTCCACCAGTAAACGCGCTGAATGCATTCAATGTGGGCCTATACAAAAATATAGAGTTCTTTAAGTGGTGGTACATGCACTGCGAATGGTGGCTCCAACAGATGGACAACCTCTTGTTTCCAGCTTGAGATCATTTCTAAGAATACCTTCCCTCTTTTGCTCATTGTCTGGATGCCATCAATGTCACTCATATTCCCACCATCATCAACCGTGACCGCATGATTTTCTACATCAATTTCAACTCCAAGTATTTCACCAAGTTTTCTCATAGCATGTACGCCTGATCTCCGGCTCACATTCATCAAATCTTAATGGGAGTGTCCATTATATGATGCTTGATGATTGTGAATGCTATTTTACTTGGATATCGTACACAACTTGGGAAATTTGTATCGGTAGAAACAACATTTTCTGAAGTATGTGGCCTCATGCTTCCATTCCGTAGAAGAGCTCAGTCATGGTTCACTCTGATTGCGTGATGCTTTAACAAGTTGAGTCTCCAGCTCCTGCACAGAATTTTTCTTCAAAGTTTGCAGAATGGCATTCATAGCTCGCTTGAGGACTTTTCCCATCTACGTGAATCTGGGGGCAATTTTCATCAGCGACTAGTGTAGGGAGACTTAAATATTTCAAGTCTTTGGAGGCCCATTTCTGTTTTTACCTCGCCTCCTTGTTCTGGGTACAAAAAGAGGGGGGTACTATCCCAAACTCGTGGTTTTACACAAGTTTTCTGGTTTCAAAACTCATAGTTCATCATATACAAGCTCGATTTTTATTTTTGACGCATCAGTGTAAAATGGTTACATGCGAGGCACGATCGGTGATCTAACACCGACTTCTCTTGTCTATAGCTCGCTCTCGCTCTATCCTTTGTCCTTGCTTGCTCTTGCAAGTGAGGAGGATGAGTGAGGGCGAGGGCACAAGGCCACGTGCCTTGACCCTCAGGGCCTCGCGGCCTCCTGGCCGCCGATGGAGCGACCAACTCAATTGGTGTTCAGTAGGTGGCCGACGCTGGCCGGCAGGTCACTTGACCAGCCTCCGGCCGGTTGGACGGCCGGCGGCCGGCGGCCAGCAAAGTGCTGGCCACCAGCCAGCTCTCACAGTGGCGAGGGGCTGTCCAACCACCCCTCGTAACTCGCGAGGAGGGAGGGCCAAACTGGCCCTCCCGCTGCATTCCTTTCCAAATATTATGAACCGTCTCGGTTCATGACCAACAAGTAGGAGCACTAGATAGTGAGTCGTTCACATTGTGAAACAAAATCAATAATTTTAATCACCGAATAAACATGAACGCATGCATTGCACTTGGACCTAAGTTGCATGTACGTGGACCATGACATGGATGACGAGAAAAATTTCCTAGTCAGCTTAAGGGTGAGCCATATGCGCTATTTTTCCATCAGCTTGAGGGTGAGACAATGTCGATAGTTATGACTTGCTGCAAAATTACTCATACATATTCTGCCAGAAATTACTAGTAGATTTTCTATCTCAATTGGAGATAATGTGTAATGGCAAATCGTGGTACTTCACGACATCATGAAAGAAGAGACAAGTGATCTTCTCTATGTTGGTTCTATGAATGAAGTGTGTCATCTTCGTCAAAAGGTCCACAACCATGAATATTCCATCGTGGCCATGGGATTTGTCTAGAAGACCAATAATAAAGTCCATGCTGATGCACTCCCATGGATTTACAGAGATAGAAAGTTATTAAAGGAGTCTAGCGGGTTTTTTGTCATTAGCCTTGTTCCAAAGACATGGATAGGATGTCATGCAATACTTACAGTCATCGAAACTCTATCTTTGCCACTAATTGTGGTGCAAGAGTACTTGTTTGGTCTTTTGAGGTTCCGCATGACCTGGGACTGGTGGGTCGTGGAATTGGAAGATAACCTTCACTCAAAGATCTCCCGAGTCTGGCTCATCGACTTATTCCCGATGCAATTGATTTCCCACAGGCTCCACCAATCCGTACTTGTCCAATTTTTGAGAATCCTGGAATGAAGAATCCACACAGTATTCTTTTCAGATGCTATTTTTGTTGTAGTGGATAATCTCTCATGGTGTTTATAGCAGAGGTGTAGAGGGATTTGGTGTTTGCACTGTAACAGTCGAAATGGCCATAAAATACCCACCGACCTTGGTGGCTGCTTTAATTTCCACATGCTGTTGACTTAGTGGATTATCCACGATCATCTTGATCTCTATTTGTGTACCGTATCTACACAAGGATGAACTTCCGGAACTCATACACCACTAGATGACCATTGTTCATGAGGACTGGAGCAAGTCCTACTATGGACATATCACATCGCACCTCCCACAATTGCCATGGATCCGGAAGAGCTAAGACGGGTGATATGAATAGAAGCTCTTTGACGTTGAGAAAAATGTTATTGCAATCAAATGACCATAACCAATGCAAGTTGTTTTACGTGAGCCTGGTTTGGGGAGCTACTAGAGTCTAATACCCTTGCATAAATGATTGAGAATAGTTTGCAAGGTTGAGAAATGACTTAATCTGCCCAATGTGTTCTGGACGTGGCCAATCCACCACGACTTGGACCTTCCATGGATCGACACGGATACCGTCCTTGTTGTCTATGTATCTAAGGTATTCGAGCTCATTCTCTCCAAACTTGTACTTACTCAATTTCGCAGAAGAGTCATGTTTTTAAAGGATCATGAGGAATGTGTGCATATATTCTAGGTTCTCTTCCATTGGTTTAGAGAAAAAATAGGATATTGTATATGAAAACCAGGAAATACTGACCAAGTTGCTTGGCAAACATTTAGTTCAGTTCTCCTCGGAAGGTTGCTAGAGCGTTCGTTAACCCGAAGCACAGAACATGAAATTTTTAGTGTCCCATGTGTATTCAAAATGGTTTTTTGGACACATCATCTTACGTGATGTGGATTTGATGGTATCCTTGAGACAAATCCAAGGAAAAATAGATTTTTTCCCTTGGATTTGGTCGAACAAGTCCTCAATCCATGGTAAGGGGAATCGTTTTTTTGTCGTAAGCTTGTTTAATGCCTGGTAGTCCATGCACATGCATAAACCCCTGTCCTCTCAGTTCACGAAAACGAATCAATCCATCATGTGGCAAGCTACTAGGATTGATCTACCCTTTTGCAAGGTACTCTTTGATTTGGCATTTGACCTATTGCCCTTCTATTGGAGTACGGTGATACATGGAGATGAACGAAGGAGTCACCTTTAACGGTAGTGGAATCATGTGTGACCCATGTATCATTTTGGTGGAAGCCCAGTCGGTGAGTCTTGAAATACATCCAAGAACTCCACCAATAGAGATTTGATAGCTTGTGACATGTATTTTCCCACTTTCTGTAGTTGAGCCAAGAATTACCAAAAATCTTTTTCAAACGTTTGTTGACATGTGTCACATATTAGCAGGCATGTGCATGAAGTTGGGTCGGTGGCAATTTTGCGCTTGGAATTATCGTGAAGTAACACCGCCTCTTTTGAAGGGTCAAGCGCTTTGATTCAAAGCACATTATAGCCTTGTTTTTTTTAAGTCAAGGATTGCCCAGCACCACGTCAAACGGGTTAAGAAGGTTAATGATATTAAATGTGACACTCTCTTTATTTCCTTGAATGTAATTTTTCAATTTGCAAGTACGAATCATGGATATCATACGATTGTCACCGATGAAAACAGTGCCATCCGATGGCTCATACTTTAGGCCAACCTGTCGAGCAAAGCTAAGGCTAACAAACGAGTCATCCCCTTCAGTGTCAGCCAGTACATTTGCAGGAGCACCAACTAGGTGTCCTATGAATTACACTATCATGTTGTCCCCACTCTTTTGTGTGAACAGGCTCAATGACGGCATGTCGAGTTTGTGCTAAACACGAAATCAGTACGGCAGATGTTGTAACTCCCATGATTCACCCACTTGAGTCCACATCTTGCGACTAGGCATGAATTCGTCTAGCACCTTCTAGATCTTTAATTTGACTGGTCCAAAACTTTCAAAAAATGGTGTTGTGACTGTGATTGAGCTCCTTTCTTTGAGGACGTTTGTCTCAATCACTATGTCACACAACTCTTGCATAATATTTGGTGTCACCACCACAAAGTATGTTCAATTGTACATTTTTTTCCCGAAGATGTAAGGTTTAGTGAGCAATGTGGGTCAACAAATATAGAATGAGTTTTTATAAGAGGGAAGAAAATAACATAGAAATTTGAACTCGTCACTATTTAGATTATTTTACACCCCTATCTGAAAACATGCTCCCACACTCATGATATAATTTTACCCATGAGTGGTCTCCAGTAACGTCACTTAGGGATGGAGAAAACAAGCACCACGGCCTTGTCTGTTTCCACAACCGGGCCCGTTCTCGTGGCTCCGACCCTGTCCATGGCCTTTTCCGCAGTCTCCCACTGCACCCTCCCCACGAGGTGTTGCGGTTGCTATCAAGTTTTTTTACCACTAGCAGCCTCAGGTTTCTCAGTCCTAAAGTGGCTTGGGTGCATATAGAGGTGTTTGCAGAGTCCGTTGTAGAAGGTTGTGTTGCGACACTTACATGCCGCCTGTAACTCGTCATTGTCGTAACTGTGCTTGTGGCTGGGGTCTTTTGCACACGGGTCTACTTGACTGGAGGATTTGTAGGCTACTTTCCCTTGATCTCAACCCGCTATCCGGCTGACCATCAAGCTCGTGTAGTACCCATGGAGATTTTGTGGCCTTACTATGCATCCCCGTTCGGCCATGTATCCGAGTAGTGCTCCAAGTTCACCGAATACACTTCACTCATGTTGTTGTGCAACACCCTCCAGCTTGTCAAAGTCAGGCCCATTGTTGTCGTGGTGGTCTCGTCCTTCAGCTAATCGCTAACGAGACCATCACGTAAACACTCTAGCAACAAACACTCGGGGTAGTCAAAGGCCTCAGTCCTATAGTCCTCAATGATCTTTTTGGCTTCCTCCACGAGTACGGTGAAATCGCTCAAGTAGGCCTTGAACGTGCTACCCAACTGCTTGAAGTGCTTGATCTTATAAAGAAACGCTATGTCTCCTTACACTGGGTGCATTTCTTGTGCATGATAGCACATAAAGCCTCCCATGGCATGGACTGCCACTCATGGTGTGACTATTGTGCATTCTACTTCTTGACCATGTACTTGAAGAGCTTGTCTGCAAGTTGCATAATGGCAAGGTCACCCAACTGACCGAGTGGAACCTTTTGGACACACAAAACATGCTCCATGCAATTCAGACAGTCAACTAGCTTCACTCCCTTCCAAAAAATCTCCACATTATGGAGGAAGGACGGGTTTATGACCGACCCTAATATCGTCGATGTAGGTAAGTATTTGCTGCCACTAGTGGTGGTATTAGAGTTGAAGATTTACCCCTCCGCATGTCCAAGTACAGCGCCGGGAGGCGCCGACGAGCCACCAGAGAGGAAATTCCTCGTTACTGGATCTGGTGACTTGAGGATTGCTTGGATCCAAAAATGGAGGATTTCTGCTAAAAGTTGACGAGTTGCTGAATCTGGTGGAAGTTGTTTCACCGGAATCTGACAAGTAACGAGGGAGATATGGGCTTCCAAATTTCGGGTGTGCGCAGTGGCTCTAGGAGCTTGCCGCGGTTTGACTGCCGGTGAATAATTGACTGGAATAATTAACAAAATGCCATCTGGGGATTTTGCTCCGGAAGGACTGCCGAAGCGTCCGGTGGATGATTCACTGGATTTCAGTTGTGCAGTTTTGTTAGTGAGGGACTTCGCCAAAATCCTGGCTCGGAGTCCGAAACTCCGCAGTACAGTTTGTTTCTTGGAGTCCAAAACTCCACAGTACAGTTTGTTACTCCAACTGTAGGTCTACAAATGGGTTTTGAACCACATCAATCTCCATCACCAAAATCGATAATTAACTCATCGAAACAGAGTCCAAAGGCGTGAGGGACACCGCCAATATGTGTAGGGACACCTGTGCCTCCGGAATGGCGTTTTGATGGGTCCTTGATGTGTGAAGGCGCCTTGGCGGGCGACGTGGTGCGCACCGCCGACTGAGCAGCTGTTTTGGGGTGCTGCGCTTCGGCTGACGTAGCGGGAGCTACGGTGATCTGAATCGCGCAGGGTTTGGTGCATTGGAGAGCTCATGACTAGCCCTACAAATGTTCAAATCATGTCCATGTAAAAAAACTAATGCAAAATCATGTTCTTCCCTTTGCAAAAGTGACTGTCTTGCAACTGTCTTCCACTTCTAGAAACAAAGTGTGAGGCAACCAGAAAGCTCGCGCTTAGACTCAGAACCATCCGCACAACCGTGAACATACCCGTGAACATAGAAGACCAGTCAGGCCACGTTGGAACTGCATCCCAGTTTCTGACAAAGGTTTATGGGCCCACAGCCCTGACCGGTCTACAAGTCGCTCATGGCTTTTGCGGCGGACAGGGTCGTCGTCGGGGACGACATCGCCATCAAGCTCTAAGGTCCCGAAGTTGAAGACTGCGCAAATGGTGTAAAAGGAGACGCAGCCCATCCAGAAGTATGCAGGTGACCCTGGCTACATGCTATGGAGGTGGCATTTTGAGCTGCACCTCGCGCATAAGGGGCTGCTAGGTGTCATGAAGGAAACGGAAGTCCTGGACGAAGCGCCGACGACGGAAGCGGAGAAGGAGACCTTCCCAAAGGAGAACGCGGAGGCGCTCATGCTGCTGGTGTCCAGGACGGCCGAGTCACAGTGGGGCTACTTCCAGGGCTGCAAGCTCGCAGCCGTAGCTTGACAAAAACTCTACGCCATCCATGAATCCAAGTCATTGGCAAACAGTTGATCGCTAGCGACTCTTGACAGTGAGAATCGAGGAGGGAGATGATGTCATCACCGCCATGCAACAGGTTGGGTCACTCGCATCACCGTGCAATGAAGTGGGGTAGAAGTTAGACACGCAGCTGCAGGCGATGGCCCTCCTCATGCCCCTTCCTGACAGTTGGAGCCCTCTCATTACCGTCTTGGGGGGATGGACAGAGTAAAAGCTCACCTATGGCGTAGTCGCAGAGTACATCTGCAACGATGTGCGACAACACAACTGTGACATGTCCTCGTCTTCCTCGTCGGCCCTTGTCATCAAAAGGCGTGGTGGCGGAAGCGGGGCCAAGGGAGGTGGCGGACATGGCGGCGGAAACAAGGGTGCCAAGAAGGGTGCGTACTGTAATTGCGGCAAGGAGGACCACTGGGCCCGTCAGTGCACCGGGAGGCAAAGGCCGACGGCAAGGATGCCAAAGGCAAGAAGGCGTTCCTCAACGTCACTCAAAACCATTACCTCAAGAAGGCCAACCGATGATGCCTTGACTCCGGAGCGGAGGAGCATACGCAGGTCGAGAAGGTCGGATTCATCAACTACACTATGTCCAGCAAATCCATGGTGGTCGCGAACAACAAGGTCGAGCCGGCGGCTCGCCAAGGAGACGTGGACGTGGAGGTAGTGGTTGGTGGGAAGCGGGTGACGCACGTCATCAAGGACGTGCAACACATATCCAGCTTGGCTGACATTCTAAGTGCCAGCCGCCTGACTGACAAGGGGTACGAGGCACTCTTCAGGAGAAGAGGGGCGTGCGGAAGGACGGTGGTGGCGAGCCCGTGATCCTTGTAGCGACAGATTTAGCAGACTTGCAAGAACACACCGTCAACCTGGCCAAAGGAGGGGGAGCTGATCTGAAGCTCTGGCACTGACGACTGGGGCATTCCTCGCCCGCATTTGTGAAGGAGATGGCAAAGCGTGAGCTGGTACATGGCTTCATCATCCACAGTGCGGAAGAGGTGACAGATTTAGCAAAGCACAAAAAGTGTAAGCCTTGCATTTTGGGCAAGGCGCGGCACAAACCGCTCAACGAGAACGTGAATCGCACCTCGGATCTGCTGGAGGTCGCGCACAGTGACATGTGCGTACCATTGAAGACGGCGTCAATGAGCGCCGCGCGTTACTTCGTCACCTTCATTGATGACTACAGCAAAAAAATCTACGTGTAATTCATGAAGCGGAAAGGCAAGGTCCAAGACTGGCTAAAGGAGTATATCACCGCGGTGGAGAGGCAGACTGGCCGGAAGGTCACAGTGCTACGCAATGACAACGACGGAGAGTACGTGGTCTGTAGTGGGTGGATGAAGTAGTAAGGCATAAAATGGGAATAAACTATGACGTATTTGCCTTAGTCAAGCGGCGTGGCAGAGCGGACGAACCAGATGCTGCTGAACATGGTACGGACCATGTTGATGGATGCGGAATTGCCATAAAGCTTCTGGGTGGAAGCTGTGCGTACGTCAAGCTACACAATTAACCTCACCCCAACAGCAGTGCTGAAGGGGAAGAGCAATTGAAGACGCCGCACAAGGTTTGGAGCGGGCGCAAGCCAAGTGTGGCACACCTAAAAGTGTTCGGGTGCAAGGCACATGCAATGGTGCAGGCTGCGCAAAGGCGCAACGGCAAGCTGGAGCCGCGGGCAAAGTCGTATCTCTTCCTTGGTTATGAGAGCGTGCATAAGGCGTGCACGCTCTACAACATGCGCAAGGAGGAGGTAATCCGCAGCCGAGAAATCGAGTTCGACAAGCAGCAGAGCTACATCAGCAGCAAGGACATGGACGTCGTGGACTTTCCAAAGGCGGGGGAGTCGTTCCAGCTCCTTGACTACGAGAAGGAGCCGGCCGACGCCAAATTTGAGGATGCGGCATCAGAGCATGACGGTGCACCAGCGGTGGCAGCCAACGCAGAGGACTCGGATGACGATCAAGCTTATGAGCAGATCTACCGGAAGGATCCGGTGAATGAGGCACCAAGGGTGCCAAGGCGCACACTCCCGACGGAGTGTACATCGGATGTCGGTGGAAAATCCACTGGACGCGCCAGCCGTTTGGGTGTGGTTCACCCAAGGGGGAGAGATTCTCAGGGAGCCATCCGGTTGATGATTCACCAGAGCATGCCGAGTCAAAGGGATCGTAGCAGAGCGACAATGCGCCACCAAGACTATCGCGCCGCAGCGGGAGGCAGCGGAAAGCAGGAAAGCGCTTCGACGCAAGCACCGGTCGATGGATCGGCATGACGTGGTGCATGCTAGCTACATCAACGGATCCGACTATTGTGCAAGAGGAACTTGCACAACCTGAAGGGGATCTATGGGACGCAATCATCAAATTGGAGCTGGCTTCCATCACAGAAAACAACACATTGGAGCTTGTTGACAGGCCGAAAGATGCCAAGGTCATCGGCTCAAAGTGGGTCTTTAAGACCAATTTCACAAAGGAAGGTGTGGTTGACAGATATAAGGCGCGGCTGGTGGCAAAGGGATATGCACAGTGTAAGGGAGAGCACTACATTGAGACGTTCTCTCCAGTCGCAAAGTTCACAATCGTCTGGGCGATCCTTGCGGTGGTGGTCGCGAATTACATGGAGATCCACCAAATGGACATAAAGACGGCCTTCCTCAACGGCATCATAGACAAAGGGATCTTCATGGAGGTGCCAGAGGGGGTGGAGGCGCCGGAGTGCAAGGTGTGCGAGCTGCGGAAGTCCTTGTACGGGCTAAAACAATCGCCCAGATGCTGGTACCAACAGATCGATAGTTTCATGGCACAACTCGAGTTCAAGCTTTGTGAGGCGGATCACAGCGTGTACTTGCGATGTGACAAGCAGCTCCATCAGATCGTTGCACTCTATGTGGATACACGGATTTTGTGCTCGACAAATTTGCCAAGCCTACAGCGGCTGAAAGAGCAGGTGAGCAGCAGATTCTAGATGTCAGACCTCGGGGAGCTGCAGTACTACCTCGGGTGAGTATTACGTGGAACCGGAGGACGCGCACTCTTGAGCTAGGACAGGCCAAATATGTGGCCGAGGTGCTGAAGCGGTACGGCATGGAGGAATGCAAACCAGTTAGTAGTCCGGTTCGGAACAAGTAACAAAATGCCATCTGGGGATTTTACTCAGGAAGGACTGCCGAAACGTCCGGTGGATGATTCGCCGGATTTCAGTAGTGCAGTTTTGTCTGCAGCCGAGACGTCGAGTTCGACGAGCAGCAAAGCTACATCAGCAACAACGACGTGGGCGTGGTGGACTCTCCAAATACGTTGGAGAGATTCCAGCTCCTTGGCTACGAGAAGGAGCCGACGGGCACCGAAGTTGAGGATGCGGCATCAGAGCACGAAGGTGCACCAGCGGTGGCAGCCGAAGCGGAGGACTCTGATGACGATCAATCTGATGAGGAGATCCACCGGAAGGATCCGGCTGATGAGGCACCAAGGGTGCTAAGGTGCGCACTCCTGGCCGAGTGTGCATCGGGCGTCGGTGGAAAACCCACCAGACGCGCCGTTTGTTCCGGCGATGTTTCGCCCGCGCAGGAGAGATCCTTGGGGAGCCATCCGGTCGATGATTCACTGGAGCGTGATGATTCGGAGGGATCACAGCAGAGTGACGATGCACCACCAAAACTACCGCGCCGTAGTGGGAGGCAGCAAAAAGCGGGGAAGCGCTTCGACGCAAGCACCGGTTGATGGATCGACATGACGCGGTGTATGCTGGATGCATCACCGGAGTCGACTACCATGCAAGAGGTGCTTGCATGGCCCGAAGGGGATCAATGGGACGCAACAATCAAATCGGAGCTGGCGTCCATCACAGAAAGTGATACGTGGGATCTGGTTGACAGGCCAAAAGATGCCAAGGTCATCGGCTCAAAGTGGGTCTTTAAGACCAACTTCACAAAAGAATGTATGGTTGACAAATACAAGGCGTGGCTGGTGGCGAAGGGATACACACAGCGTAAGGGAGAGCATTACGATGACCTGCAAAGTTCAAAGCGTCCGGGCGATCCGTACGGTGGCGGCCGCGGACATGGAGCTCCACCAAATGGACGTAAAGACAGCCTTCCTCAACAGCATTATAGACAAAGAGATCTACATGGAGGTACCAGAGGGGGTGGAGGCACCAGAGGGTAAGGTGTGCAAGCTCCGGAAGTCCTTGTATGGTCTAAAACAATTGCCTAGATGTTGGTACCAACAGATGGACAGCTTCATGGCACTACTCAGGTTCAAGCGTTGTGAGGCGGATCACACCGTGTACGTGTGTCGTGACTAGCAGCTCCATCAGATCATCGTAATTTACGTGTGCTTGACAGATCTGCCGAGCCTACAGCGGCTGAAGGAGCAGCTGAGCAGGATATTCCAGATGTCGGACATGGGGGAGCCAGAGTACTACCTAGGGGTGAGCATCACACGGAACTGGAGGGTGAGCACGCTTGAGCTGGGGCAGGCCAATTACATGTCCGAGGTGCTGAAGCGGTACGAAATGGAGAACTACAAACCAAGTGGCAGTCCGGTCTCCACGACCTTTCAACTGAGTGCGGCAATGGCACCACAAACAAAAGAACAGCAGGAGGATATGGCAAGGGTACCCTACCAATCGGCGGTGGGCAGCCTCATGTATGCCATGGTGGCGATTGGACCGGACATGGCCTACGCGGTGGGCCAAGTGAGCAGGTACGTGGCCGATCCAGGGCCACTACACTAGTAGGCGGTCAAGTGCATCCTTTGCTACCTGTAGGCGACGCGGCATGCGTGTTTGAGGTTTGACGGCAAGGGACGGATGGACCCTTTGCGTCTCGTCTTCTGTACGTATGCAGACTACGTTGGCGATGTCGACAAGCGGAAGTCCACATCCGGTTACGTGTTCTTCCTCGCTGGTGCAGCGGTCTTGTGGTACAACAAAAAGAAAGACTGTGTCGCCACCTCCACAGCGGAAGCAGAGTACATCGCGCTGGCCGAGGAGGACAAGGAGGCGGTGTGGCTCCGCAAGTTGGTGGAGTTGGGCATGCCGCAGCAGGAGCCTATGGTGGTGCAAGAGGACAACACTACCTCAATATCGCTGACCAACAACTTGAAACAGCATAGGAGGAAGAAGCACATTGACGTGCGTTATCACTACGCATGGGACATGGTTGAAAAGGGGCAGGTGGTGTTGCAGCATTGCAGCACGCACAACATGCTTGCAAATTTCTTGACCAAAGCGCAACCCATGGACTGACATGCATTGAGCGGGCTTGGGATGACCAGCTATGATGGTCTGGAGGGCACAGCGGAAGATGAGTGAGAGCAAGCAGGAGCAGGAGGAATGGCAAGTACAAGGGGGAGAAAGTTGAATATTTTCCCCTCTGCATGTCCAAGTGCGGTGTCGGGAGGCACAGACAAGCCGCCAGAGAGAGGGAATTCCTCGTCGTCAGATCTGGCAACTCAAGGATTGCTTGGATCCTAAGATGGAGGATTGCCCCTGAAATTTGAAAAGTTGCTCAATGCGGTGGAAGTTGTTTCACCGGAATCGGACTAGTAACGAGGGAGATATGGGCTTCCAAAATTGGGGTGTGCGCAGCGGCTCTGGGAGCTGGCCGCGCTTCAAATGCCGGTGAATGATTGACCGGAACGAGCAACAAAATTCCATCTAGCGATTTTGCTCCGAAAGGACCGGTGGATGATCTGCCGGATTTCAGGAGTGCAGTTTTGTTACTGAGTGACTTAGCCAAAATCCTGCCTCGGAGTCCAAAATTCAGTAGTACAGTTTGTTACTTGGGGACTTTGACTACAGTCCAAATCCCGACTGGAGGTCCGCGTACAGGTTTCGACCCACATCACCAAACACGATGATTAACTCTTCAAAACAGATCCCAAAGGCATGAGGTGCACAACCGCTACACCGTAGGGACATCTACGCCTCCGGAATGGTGTTTTTATGGGTCCTTGATGTGTGAGGGCGCCTCGGCGGGGGACGTGGTGCGCGCCGCCGACTGAGTGGCTGGTTTGGGTGCTGCGCTTCGGCTGAAGTAGCAGGAGCTACGGTGATCTGAATTGCGTACGGTTTGGTGCGTAGGAGAGCTCATGACTAGCCCTACAAATGTTCAGATCATGTCCATGATAAAAAACTAATGCAAAATCGCGTTCTGCCCTTCGCAAAAGTAACTGTCTAGCATTTGTCTTCAACTGCCAGAAACATTGCGTGAGGCTACCAGAAAGCTCACGCTTAGACTCAGAACCAACCACACAATACAAGCCGTGAACACTGAAGACCCGTCAGGCCACATTGGAACTGCACCCCATTTTCTGACAGTCCGGTCCATGTTGAGCGATGCCGGCCTCGCACAGCGGTACTGGGGTGAGGTGGCACGGACAGAGGCGTACATCATGAACCTGACGCCGATGAAGCCGCTTAAGGACGCGGAGTCCAAGGTGTGGAAGACGCCACAAGAAGTGTGGAGCGGGAGGAAGTCAACTGTGGCACACCTCCGTACGTTTGGTTGTGTTGCACATGCTGTTGTGCAGGCACACGAGGGGTGGGGCAAGCTGGACCCGCGGACTCGCCGGTGCATCTTTTTCAGATACGAGAGCAGGAGCAAGGCGTATCGGCTCTTTGACCCACAGAGGCTGCAGATCGTGAAGATTCACGACATCACGTTCAACGAGGACAGTCGTTAGACGGACAAGGAAGCGGGTCTATTCAAGCGGGGGGAGTGGCTACCACTCCTTGAGGGGGGAACGTTGGAGGAAACAAAAGAGGGTGACGTCCGAGGAGCTCTGACCGGCGAGAACCATCCAGAGGATGGGGGAGCGGCTGATTTGCATTCAGCCGAATCGGACAATGAGTCCAAAGCGCCGGCAGTAGTGGAGCTGAATGAGGAGGTGGGGAGTGAGCCCGCATCTCCATGGTCCCCAAGAGAGGGGGAGCAGGCCAGCGGTGCAAGTGGCGTCGCGAGAGGGCAACAGCAATAGCAGCAGCGGCAGCACCAGCCTCAATAGCAGCAGCCCCAAAGAAGCGGACGTGCAACGAGGACGGCAAAATGGTACGACATATGGACTGGGTTTGCTTGAGCGTTCTTTGCGTAAGAGGAGCTCGAGACCGTTAAGGACACATTGGAGTGGAAGGATGGGGCTGAGTGGGAGGGAGGTATAAAATCTGAGCTCGCCTCCCATGAAGACAATGGTAGTTGGCAGCTGATTGACAGGCCGGAGGGCGCAAAAATCATCAGCTCCAAGTGGATCTTCAAGAAGAAGCTCACCAAGGAGGGAAAGGTGTAGCGGTACAAGGCGCGGCTGGTTGAGAAGGGGTATGCCCAACAAAAGGGTGAACACTACGATGAGACCTTCGCACCGGTGGCAAAGTTTGCCTCCATCCGCTCCATTCTCTCGGTAGCGGTGGTGCGCGACTACGAAGTTCACCAAATGGATGTGAAAACCGCGTTCCTCAACAGCGACCTAGACAAGGAGGTCCTCATGGAGGTGCCGGAGGGGTTGGACGCACCGCCGGGGAAGGTGTGCCGACTTCGCAAGGCGCTCTATGGGTTAAAGCAAGTGCCACTCATGTGGTATTTGAAAATGCATGGCTGCATGGCCGAGCTTGGCCTCAAGCGCTGCGAAGCGGATCAGAGCATGTACGTGTGGAAGTAGCCGGGGTTGCACCAGATTGTGGTCCTTTACGTGGATGACCTCATCCTTGTGTCATCGGACGTGGAGGAGTTGGTGAACCTGAAGCAGCAGCTGGGCGATTGGTTCAAAATGAATGACATGGGCGAGCTCGAGTACTGCCTCAATGTCGCCATCAAGAGGGACCGCAAAGCATGCACGCTGGAGATGGGACAGGCAAAGTACGTACAAGAGGTACTCCGCCGCTACAACATGGAGGAGTGCAACCCCATCGGTACACCCATGACCACCACATGTGAGCTAAGCTCGAGCATGGGGCCGAGCATGGATGAGGAGAAGGAGGAGATGGCAGGTGTGCCATACCAGTCCGCAGTGGGGAGCATCATGTATGCCATGGTGGCGACGCGGCCCGACATGGCCTTCGCGGAGGGCCAAGTGAGTCGCTATGTTGCTGACCCCGGGCCGCTGCATTGGCAAGCGGTGAAGCGGATCCTCCGCTCTCTCAAGGAGACAAAACATTCGCGGCTCGTGTTTGGAGGGGGAGTGCATGACGACTCCCTCGAGTTGGACGGCTACTCGGATGCCGACTGGGCTAGTGATGTGGATGACAGAAAATCAACGTCGGGGTATGTGTTTGTGCTTGGTGGTGCAGTAGTTTCATGGACAAGCAGGAAGTAGGATTGTGTGGCACTGTCCAGCACCAAAGCAGAGTACATCGCTCTTGCAGAAGCCGCAAAGGAGGCGGTGTGGATCTGACGGCTGCTAAAGGAGATCGGCATGCCTCAAAGGAAGCCAATGGTACTCAATGTCGAAAACATGAGTGCCTTCAGCCTGACCCAGAATCCGATGCTGCATAGGAGGACCAAGCACATTGATATCCAGCATCACTACGCGCGGGACTTGGTGGCAAAGGGAGATGCATCTATTGTGCATTGTGGCACTAAGCGCATGCTCGCCGACACCATGACCAAGGCACAGTCCAAGGACAGGCACGACGCAAGCTGCGTGGAGTTTGGTCTGCGCTGTGAAGTTTAAAATGCTACAGGCTCCAAGGATAGGGCATCAAAGCTGCGGTGCAAGGGGGAGATTGTTGACATGGTGTGCCCCTTGCCATGAGTGCCGTTGAGCGTACTCCTTGGTTAGACCACTGAGGAGTAGTTGAACACGTGATCTGACTTTAGACTTAGATTTTTCCATGTAGGATCGAGCTTTGAATCACTCGATTTGAGTGAGTATTCAGAAAGTTAGCCTAACCCGAAAATCGGGTGTTGGGCAGGTGGAATCTGGTACCCGCCATAGGTGGAGGGATAATCCACCGCCAATGATCCGAGTTTGTCTCCAATGGGCTCCAAAGACACATGGGCCATGAAGGAATGGATGTGGATGGTCTCCTGGACCAGGGCGAGCCCCTCCCCACGTTGGAATGACAGGAAGGGCGCTTCGACAGGCCACGGTCGAAGCGCCTCCCGTCACTCCCGTTCGTGGGCATGGTGGGTGGCTCGGCTCCACCAAGGGTTACTTTGACGGCTGTAGCAGGGGTTCTATTTCTCCGATTTGGACGTACTTGGATGCGTTGGAAAGCTCAGATCACAGGCTACAAGGATCTGATGTAATCTCACTATGCTAAGTAACAAAAACGTGTTTCGATTCAGTTCCACTGAATGCGACGAGTTCTGCCCACTCACATCCGTGATTCTTGTGCTCCACACTCTTCATCAAAGGTGTCCATTGGCTGCCCAAACACTGGTAGAGTGAACCAGAGAGAGCTAGGCATCCTCGAAGGGTTCCTCCATACCCACTAGAGCCAACATGTCCGTCCCCTGGGTTGAGCATTGGTAGTCTGTTTTCCTTTTGCACTGTCTTGCTGCCTGTGACCTGTCTTACCTTGTGTTGTTTCTCGTTGGTACTTTGGCAACTTGTGGTTTCCTGGCCCTTGTGTGTGCGTCGGGTGGCTTCTGGATTCTGGATTCCGGAGCCACCCATCATATGACGTCTTTTTGTTCATCGTTCGTCTCGTTGGGCCCTTTTGTTTCTGTCCGCTGTGTACATACTGGGCCAGTCAGTTGCTCCTTGTTCAGGGTGTTTGTGTCGTTTGTTTTGTCGGCCCTGGTGGTGCACTGATTCTACCTGACTTGCTCTCCGTTCCTTGGAACTCAGCCTACTGTCGGTGCCGTCCCGAGACAATCAAGGGATGGACTTCTTTGCCAGTCGTAATGTTGGCACATTTCGTCTTTGTTCCACTGGCCCTCTTGTCCTTCGTGGTGTCAAGTGCAACAAGCTTTATCACGTGCCCCTCCTCTTCTCCTCCACCTCTTCCATCAGTGCTCCTCTTGCTTATGTCTCGTCCTCTCTCTCTCCTAAGCATGTTTGCCTGTTGCATCATTGCCTTGCTCATGTGAATACTGCTGAAATCACTAGCATGTTTTGCTTGCTTTTCACTCTTGAGCTCTCACCCTCTTCCTTTCCTTCTCCCTATCCTGCCTCCTATTTGGACTGTGCTCAAGGTAAGATGTACCGCGTGCCTTTTTCTACTTTTGAATCGCGCTCTTGTCATCCTGTCAACCATTTGCATGTTGTTGTCATGTATCCCCTGTCCCATGATCTTCTTGGAGATGTTGGCCGTTGTGTGCTGTGCCTCACTGATGATTTCTCGCCTTACCGCTAAGTCTTCGCTCTTCACCAAAAGAGTGATGTCCATTCTGTTGTAGAAACCTGGCTCGCTCTGGCTGAGCATGCCTACTAGCGTTCCATGCGAGTCTTTTGTAGTGACCGCGGTGGTGAATTTCTCGGCCCTACCGCCTGTTTCCTCGAGTCTAAGGGGGTGTGTTTGGAGACGTTGGCTCCTTACACTCCCTAACAGAATGTCGTCTCCGAGCGTTGGAACCGCACCCTCGCCGATGGGATTCACACCTTACTTTCTAAGTCTGGCTTTCCACCCATCTTTGCCTTCGAGGCGCTGTGTTATATGACTTGGGTCTAGAACCATGTCCTCCATGACCCACTTCCTCGTAATTTCACACCTTTTGAGCGTTGTTCTAGCTCCCGCGCTGACCTTCACCTGGCTCGTTCCTGGGACAATATTGTGACTGCCTGGTTGCCTAATGACCTCCGTGAAGGCAAACTTGCCCTGTGTGGCTTTCTGTGTCCCTTCTTAGGTGTCTCCTCCCAGTCTAAGGAGTGGTGGTTCTGGGACCTTGTGCGTCACCATGTCGTCAAGTCCCACGATGCGTTATTATTTGAGTCTCTCTTTCTTTGTGACCTGTGTCGCCTTCTCCCTGCTGACTCCCTTTGCCTGCTCTCTCGGCCGAGAGGGGGGATTGGTCATGTCTCCTCTGCTGGCCCTACGGTTGCCCCTCTGCAACCCGCATCCTCGGATCCCGCTTCGTCGTCAGGTTTGCCTCCCACATAAGTCTCTCTTTCCACCACGTCTTCTGGTCTGTCCAGCACTCCAACCTCCCTGGAATGGTTGGCGTCTCTCGGGTCCATCTCTCCTGTCCATTCTGCCTCCGCCCCGTCTAGTTGAGCGGCCCCTGCTGTGTCGCCTGACCCTGTTACTGACGCGCCCCTGTCAGCGGAGCCTACTAGTCTTGCACTTGTCTCACCTTGCACATGGCAGGTTCCTTTGCGCGCTGCCTTGTCGCACTGCCGTCTCCACGTCCTTTGCCCGCTCGTCACATTCATGGAGCACGCAGGACCCTGCTGCTCCTACCGGCCTGGATGCACTCGGCCGGTAGGAGCAGCAGGTGGCCAGACGGATCGTTCTGGCCACTGGTGTTGTTCATCCCAGCTCGGCCTTGGCTATGAATTTCTCATTGTAGAGCATGCACGGGCCTTGGACACTGCCCCTTCTGGTAGTGTGGTTGAGTGTCACGCCATGACCGGCGCTGCACCCCTTGCCCCTGAACTGACCATGGCTCGACAGGCGCGCATAGCCCTTGATGCTCAGCACTAGGAATCCGCCATGCGGGAGGATCTCAAGGCTCTGGATGACCATCATGTTTATGAGCTAGTGGACCTACCACCAGGACGTAAAGCTATTGACGCTCGGTGGGTCTTTTGGCATAAGTACAAGCCTGATGGCGCCCTTGACAAGCACAAGACATGCGTCACTGCAAAGGGGTTCTCCCAAGTGCCGGTCATTGACTTCAACGAGACCTTTGCACCAGTTGGATGGTACACTATCCGGGCATTGACTTCGACGAGACCTTTGCACCAGATGTGTGGCACGCAGCTCTAGAGAAGTAGAGTATGTTGTCCTGGGTACACATACGTATGAGAGCATCTGGCGTGTCGACTGTTGCAACAGCTGTGTGTACCCATCCGTTGCATCACCTTCCGTTGTGACAATCAAAGCACCAAAGCAATTGCTGAACATGATGGCCTACATCACACGTGCACAAAGCATATCAATAAACAACATCATTTTGTGCGTGAGCGCATTTCCAGAAGTGACCTCCAGATCGTTTGGGTCGATACCCGACAGCAGAAAGCTGACTTTCTTACGAAGGCTCTAAGCAGCAACATATTCAAGGAAGCAGTCCATGCCGTTCGGCTTCTGATTGCACGTGATTTTCCCGATTGAGAATATGTCCTTGTACTCTCATTTACAGTTCAGTACGTATCACGCCTTGTGACCCTCGTCCCTATGTGTGTGTGTGTGTGTGTGTGTGTGTGTGTGTGTGTGTGTGTGTGTGTGTGTGTGTGTGTGTGTGTGTGTGTGTGTGTGTGTGTGTGTGTGTGTGTGCGTGTGTGTGTGTGTGT
>SZWC01002818.1:12970-49160 GCA_023375785.1 Penium margaritaceum | reverse complement strand
GTGTGTGTGTGTGCGTGTGTGTGTGTGTGTGTGTGTGTGTGTGTATGTGTGTGTGTTTCTACATGTGTGTCGGCTACGAGTCATGGGGTAGTGTTGGTTTATGGCATGTGGTGACCTCTGGCTTCGATGCACACTCCACTCACATCATTGCAGGTGACTGAGCATGAAGACTTCCTTCAGTTGCCGTCTCCACCGTGGCGGAGGACCAACAACCACACGGACCAAGAGATACAGATGCAATAGCATGATCTTGAGCCTGGTAAAACATTGCCTGTGCCAGTGCTAGGTTTCGTGTCAAACGGGTTCATGCCTTGGCTTACTCTTGCTGGTTGTGACTGGTGATTTTAGGAAACAAAGGCACATGTGGGGTTGTTCGATCCCAACCACCGTGCGGGAGAGTCGAGAGCGAGATCGAGCTCGTCGCTTGCTTGCTGGTTGGCTCCCCCCCATCACCTAACTCTCTTGTGCCTTGTGTCTTGTTCCACTCACACTCTTGCGACTTTACCTCTCAGTCACCTACGCATCCATGGCTACATCTTGACTGCTCCATGCCAGCTGCTTTTGTCGGTGTGTATCACGGTGATCTCTGGACTTGTCTCTATGGCTCGGTGGTCTGCCAGGAAACCTGACGGCTACGTTGACAGCGTCATCACCAGTCGGCGCGCCCTCATGTGCTCTCCAAAGTTTTCTCGGTGACCACCTCCCGGGGTCCATTTTCTCAGTGGCGCTATCTTTGCTCGTTGATGATCCAGTTATGTAGAGTTTCTGTTTCTGCACCTGAAGCCTCTTTTGGTTTGTCATTCAGAAAACTAAGGAGCCCGTACATCTGTCCCATTCTCCTCTGTTGTTGTTTTGGAGCTTACAGCCGGGTTAGGCTATTTTCTCACCGGTTAATTGGACTTGTGTGCCTAGTTCTACGCACATGGGTGAGACAATACTTATACACTTGTTCGTTTCTTGTAACTCTTACTTCTATATTTGTAAAGCAAATTTTTTCCTTCTCTACACCTTTCATATTACCTTCTGTCACGTTGTGTTCTATACAACGTGCCCTCTCACACAAAATGTTGCTCAGGGGGTTCCTCTATTCCATCATGGTATCAGAGCAGTAGAGAGACATGACCTTTTCTCCCACCACACAACACGCAGCAGCGGTACCGGAGGCATTTGGGTTGGGCCGGGCTGGGTTGGGTGGGTCGTACAGGTCCAAGCAATGTGGAGGCCCTGAGCTGAGGGCTCAAGTCACGTAGTCCTCCGACAGAGCCGGAGGCGGAATGCTACGGAATTTTTCCAGCAGTTTTCCTTGCTGTGCCTGCCTTCTTGGCTGCAACGTAAACTAACCGTGGTGGCGGCTTAAGCCACCTTTGCAGCATCAGCAGCCGCTGCCATGGCAACAAATGCACCTGGCTTACTTCGTCACAGCGGGTGCAACCACATTTAGCAACACCAATGGTGACATCAGTAGTAGCATCCGTAGGAGCAACAGTAGTAGTAGTAGTCGCACTCACAATGGCAACTACAGTGGCAACTACAACAGCAATCACTACAACAGTAACAACTGTAGTAGCAAAAACAACCACCGCATTCACAATATTCGTTGCATCAACAAATACAGTAGCAATTGCTATAGCCGCATTACCAGCACTAGCAGCTACAGTGCAGCAATAGCAGAAGCAACCGCATTTGTAGTACTGGCTCTAGTAGTTGTCAACCGGCCTGAGGCGAACGGACTAGAAAACAGGGCCGACACAATAGCACCTGCCGTCCGCTCCTAGCATTTCAGCTAGGAGAAGATATCACCCTCAGGATCACGGTTCCACACTGAGCAGTTCCTAAGCAATCACTTGCTAGCAATTGTGCCCACTTAACACTTGGTCACTTTCGCGCCAGGTGCTAGTCAAAGACTAAATCCTGGGGCTTAGACCAACCAGTGTCTTCTTTATACTGTTCCTTAGTTGGACAACTTTGTGAGGAGCATCTAAGGCCAGATTGTGTAATTAGAATGAGGAATGAGCCTGGTACATATAGTCCTAGGCCTGGCTTCTAAGGTGTGTGGGTAGTGGCACTTTTGGGGTGGTCACTCCACACCACCTCACCCGTCCGCCAATTGGCGCATCCACTGACCGCCAAGTGGCGCACTCTCCTTATGCATGGAGAAATGTCTAAGAAACTTCCCCCTGTGCAGGAAGGTCGAAAACCTCCTGCGCACATCAAGGCTCGATCACAGGACCTGTTGTCCCTAAGTCCAACATGCTATCCTTTGCGCTACACTTCTGGTGTCTCACTTGGACTTGCACAACTAACAAGGTTTGGGGGAATTACTCCAAGGGGAGCAGTGCATGCCCAACCTGTCCGTCAAGCCATAGCAGTGGCCAGGGGGCATAGAAGAACAACAGTAGCAGCAGCAGCAGCAGCAGTCACAACAGCACAACAACAGCAATAACCACAACAGCAGCAAGAACTGTAATAGTAGCAGCGGACACACCAGTAGTTCTCGCTACAGCCGGCCGAGCTCATCAACCGGCTAGAAGCTGCCCTACAACTTTGCGAGCCCTCCGTTGAAGAGCTAAGTCGACGAGCTTCCGATCAAAGGGCTCGCCGCTCGACATTCTCACAACCTTTTCTCTTTTTTTTTTGTTGCGGTAGCCAGGGTCGAGCGCACACTCCCTACAAAAACACAAAAACTTGTGGGGGAGAGGCAGTGAGTCTTGTCACACCTCTCAAACCCCAGGTCAACCGTGTTTCTAGCCCACACTGCCGACTTCATTAGTGGTCTATGTTTTTCTGTTCTTTCCACTTCCATTTTTATTTCCATTCTTTCTTTCTTTTCTCTCATCCTTACCTGCACATGGTCGAGACCGGAGCATTCCGGGATTTGTCCCGTTGCCTCGGGAGACAGTGCATCCCCCTTTCACCCCCAGTCTCCTTGGTCGTGACTCTCACATGTGGGAGTCTGACCACGTGTAGTGGGAGACCACCACAGTCATGTCTTTGCCGGTTCCGATGCCCTGTTGGGTGCTCACGCAAATGCCCTCGACAGTGGCGATACCCCACCCGGGTTGGTACTAGCTTCCGCCCGCGTACTACCCCACCCTTTATGGATCGCCTTCTCCATCCTACACCCCTCCATCGTGGATCCAGCCAGCAGCTCCATCTTTCTCTCCTCTACTGAATCATTCAGTTTGCGAGGTGCGGCATGGTCCGGCTGCTCCAGTCTCTAGCCCTTTCCTTCCTCGGACTCCGGCTGTTCCCTCAAGTGTGAGTTTGGATATCGAGTCCGGGGGTCACTATTGTCTGTCGGATGGAGCCCTTCGAGGCACGACGAGTGGTGGGGCTTGGTTGTATGTGGAATGGATTGAGCATTGGCAGTCGTTCACCATGCCGTGTCTTCTTGCTGTGACTTCTGGTCGTGCGGAGCACTCTCCTAAACTTGTTTTCAATGTCGTGCAGTGTCATGTGTCCGCTCCGTCTTGTGTGTCGAGTGGCTTATGAAATATTGATTTTGGAGCCACTCATCACATTATGTCCTCTCGTGCCGCATTTTTCACGTTTGGGCCTGTCGATGAGGTACGATTCGTCCGCACTGGCTTTGGCCAGATGCTCCAGGTTCAGGGCGTTGGTACTGTTCGTTTTGTTGGTCCGTCAGGTGACTTCTTCTTGCCTGATGTTCTCTTTGTCCCTGTGCTTCAGGTCGGCTTGTTGTCTGTCACTGCCTTGGATGATCAGGGCATGTATTTTGTTTTATCTCATGGCGTCGGCACTGTGTCACTGCAGTAGTCTAGCCATCCTGTCCTTTACGGTTTGCGTTGTGACAAATTGTATCGTGTGCCCTTGTTTGCACCTTCGTCCACCGCCACTACGGCAACACATGTGCATGTTGCTCCCTCTCTTTCCCCTATGTACACATGTTTGCTCCATCGCCGCTTGTGTCACGTGTATACTGCCTTCATCCATAGCCTCTTGCATCATCAACCTGCTGTTGGTCTTGACCTGGCACATTCCTCGTGCCTTGCACTATTGACTGACTTGATTGCGCACAAGGCAAGCTGCATTGCCCGTCCTTTCCTTTTTCTAACTCCCACATGTTACAACTCCTTGCCCTTGTCCATGAAGGCATCATGGGTCCTCTCCCTAATGAATTTCTGGGAGGTGTCTATCAATACAACTCGTGTCTCACAGATGATTTCTCACGTTTTCAATGGAGCTTTTTCCTTCACGAGAAAAGCGATGTCGGGTCCACGATCGAGTCTTGGCTTGTCCTGGCTAAGCGTTTTTGCTAGCACAAGCTGTTAGCATTTTGATCTCATCATGGTGGGGAGTTCATGGGTCCTACGGATTGCTTCCAACAGTCTCGACGGGTGCAAATAGAGCTCTCTGCTCCATACACACCACAACAGAACAGAGTGTCGGAATGCTGGAACCACACTCTTGCTGATTGTGTTCGTACCCTTCTTGTCAAGTCTGACCACCCTCTGTTGTTTGCCTTCGAGGCCATGTCGTATATGACGTGGGTTTGGAATCATGTTTCCCACGGTCCTCTGCCTCATCGTGTCACGCCATTTGAGCGTTGGTACGGTCGTCGTGCCGACCTTCACCTTGCGCGTGTCTATGGCAGCATCGCCTGAGTTTGGCTCCCTGAGGACCAACATGATGGCAAGCTGTCTCCTTGAGGTTGTCTCTATCCTTTCTCATCTCCTCTTAGTCCGGAGCCTGGCACATTTTGGATCCTGAGCATAGTCGGGTTGTCATGTCTCGCAATGCTCTCTTCTTTCATAGCACATTCTCTCACAACATCACTCGTTCTGTCCCGTCGCTTACGCCATTCTCTCGTACAGGGGGAGGTGGTGTTTATGGAGTGCCCTTTGATTGCGCATGCACTCCTTTTCCTACATCAGCATTGCCACCTGCATCATCTCCTGTCACGTCTGAGTCGTTGCCTTCATCATCTCCTATCACATCTATGTCATTGCCCGCGTCTTCTCCTATCACATGTACGTTATCGCCTACTTCCTCTCCTGTTGCATCTGTATTGTTTCCCGCATCCTCTCCTATCACATCTGCATCATCGCCTGCGTCCTCTCCAGTTGCATCTGTGTCATTGCCTGCATCTTCTCCTGTCGTGTCTTTGTCATCGCCTGTGTCCTCTCCTATCACACATGTATCAATGCCTGCATTATCTCTTGCCACGTGTGCGTCAGCTCCTGTTGCATCATCGCCTGTGTTGCCGGTTGTGGTTCCATCGGCAGCGGACCCAGTCACACCCTTGCAACCTCCCATCTCATCGAAGTTTTTTCGTGTGCCAGGCCGTCATCTCAGGTCGTTGCAGTCTGCACCTCACTATGCCCTGCCTACCAGTTATATAGTCTTGGCTAGCCACTTTGGGCCCATGCAGTCAGTCCGTCCATTCACGGTGGTGTCATTGAACCCACATAGCCAACTCCTGTCTCTGGTCTTGCCGCACTTGGCTTGGCCACGGCTGTGGTACAACCTAACACCGCACTTGGATATTCCCTCATTGCTGATGAGTTCCACCGTGCCATTGCGGTAGCCACGTCTACTCAGCCAGTGTCTCCCTCAGTCGTCACCGCATTTGTTGCAAGTGGCACCATGACACATGTGCCTGAAACGAACAAAGTACAACAAGCACGCTCCATTGCAGATGCAGTCCTCTCGAAGCAAGCTATGCACGAGGAACTGGCTGCGATTGAAGAGCATGGGGCTTAAGAGAAGGTGAAGCTCCCGCCTGGTCGTAAAGCCATATTAGCCCGTTGGATGTTTTGAAGGAAAGAGAGGCCCAACGGCTCAGTAGAACAATACAAGGCCCGTCTTATGGCCAAGGGATTTTCCCCAGTGCCTGGCGTGGACTTCGATACCACCTTTGCCCCTGTTGGCAAGTACACCACAGCAAAGGCCTTACTGAGCCAGGTGGCACAGCATGATTGGAAGCTCCACCATATGGACGTGAACAATGTCTTCTTCCATGGCAATATCAAGGAAGAGATCTATCTTGTCCAGCCTCCAGGATTCAAGGACAGCACAGACAGGGTCTGTCACCTCTGAATACTCTGTATGGTCTGAAGTAACCTCCACGTTGTTAGAACATTGAGATCTCCGCTACCTTGGAGCGGGGAGGATACCATCATAGCATAGTGGACCCGGCTCTGTTCGTGAGTGCCCCCTCTACACCCTTTGTTGCTGTCTTGGTCTATGTGGACGGTCTCTTCTTTGCGTCCCCTGACCTGCAGGCTGTCCAGGCTGTGAAGGATCACCTCCAGTCTGCGTAAAAAATGGTCGATCTTGGTCTAGCTTGTGTCTTCCTAGGATTGGAGACTGAGCGTGATTGTTAGCATCACACACTACATGTGCATCATGCTGGTTACGTCAGGACGCAGGAGAAGCGCTTTGCTGACCTATTGGCCACAGTCCCCTCTAAATCCATGCCTATGACGCCAGCTGGGCAGAGGCTCCTCACGTCAGCAGACCCAGATTGTTTAGGGGAGCCTGTCAATGTCACGACGTACCTCCGAGTCATTCGCTCCGTGATGTTCCTCGGGACCATGACGCACGCAGATGTTGCCCTTTCTGTGAACTTCTTGTCGAAGTTCTCACATCATCCATGTCAGCTCCATTTAGAGGCTACTCTGCGTGTGGTGTGGTATGTCGTGTCTAGCCTATGCCTGGGCCTGTCCTTTCATGCACAGCCATGTGTTGTTGTTGACAGATACACTGACAGTGATTGATCGTTATGTGCACAGTCGGCCCGGATACATCTTCCTTGTCGGGGGTACAGCTATCTCATGGAAGAATGGCAAGCAGGATTATGTAGCGTGGAGCTTGACTGAGGCTGAGTATGTCATAGTGGGGACTCTCATGCAACAGCTGCACCAACCCATCCTCTGCATTACCATCCACTGAGATAATGAGAGCACGTGCCACACAGTAGAGCATGATGGCATGAGTCAGACGCGAACAAAGCACATCAACTGTAAGCATCATTTTGTACGTGAGCACATTGCACGAGGAAATATCTCTGTAGTGGGTGTCGACACGTGGCAGCAGTATGCTGAATTCCTCACCAAAGTGTTATGCAGCGGCAAGTTCAAGTTTTTGGTACACAATGTTGGGCTTCTTGCGTATGCTCCTGCTCCTACCTCAGTTGTACCCCACTCTTGCTACTACCCCTCTCTTTCAGCAGTTATTGAGTGGTCCTATCTTGTGCCACTTCCCATGCGCTGATGTTGCCATCGTTTTGTGAGCCTTGCTTGCCTGTGGTGACTGGTGTTTGCGGGTCATGGTGACCTCTGGACTCGTTACCATGGCTTGCTAGTTTGCTGGGACACCTGACGGGTACGATTACAGCGCCGGCACCAATTGGTGTGACCTCATGTGCTCTCCAGAGTTTTCTCAGTGATCACTTTCCGGGGTCAATTTTCTCAATGGCGCTATCTTTGCTCGTTGATGATCCAGTTACGTAAAGTTCTGCACCTGAAGCTTCTTTCATTTTCTCATTTGGAAAACTGAGGAGCCTGTACATCTGTCGGGTTCTCCACTGCTGTTATTTTGGACCTTACATCTGGGTTAGGCTATTTTCTCACCAGTTGATTGGGCTTTTGTGCCTAGTTGTGCGCACGTGTGTGAGACTACATCGACACAGTTGTTTTCTGTTGTAACTCTAACTTCTACATTGTAATTCTAACTTCGAAAGCATATTTTCATCATTTCTCCACCTTTGGGAGTACCATTTGTCACGATGTGTTCTATATAGTGTGCCCTCTCACACAGAACATTACTGAGGGGGGTTCCTCTATTCCATCAGCTTCTTCCACCATCCTTGTTCCTAGAGTGGTTTTCCTCCATCTTCATGGCTCACTCGGGTGGCCGAATGACACTAAAAGAAGTAGCGGAAGCAAAAAAACACGCTTTGCATAACTAAAGGTGACCAAGAGCAAGCTTGATGCTGTCAACAAAGTAACCATCATGAACTGGCCACCGAGAGAAATCATGTGTGCACAAAGGAATGTGCAAGATAAAGCTGAGATTGTCAACATAGTTGTTGACCATTGTAGCCTGCCTGCATGTGAATGGCATAAAGTCCAGAAGTCACATAACAACAACGACTGGCGTGTGAGGAACCGCAGACGGCACGTCTGCCGACCGGTCCATTTTTATCCCCTGGTGGCATCCATGCCCCACATCGATCTCCTCGCATAAGTGGCCCGGTCAACCAGTGACTAATACATCGCTATCTTGTTACCAGCTCACTTGTTCAAAACTCTTGCTAGTCGTCTCTAGGGCAAGCTTGCTCTATTCCATGGCAACGTGTGCGCACTCATGCTTTCATCCTTGGCCACATCTGTTGTTTTAGCCAGCCTTGTCTCCCACTCCTTGCTTGCTCTTGCTCTCGTCAACCGTCACATAACACCATTGTAGGTTGTGACTCAAACTCTCTCCTGAGACTTCTCCAGCACCTACGATAGTGTCGGCAAAACACAGCCAGTGCGTTCTGGCAGCCTAGTTGGGTTTTTGGGAGCTAGGAGACTTTTCTTGGTGGGTCGAGACCTGTGACCTGGTGGACTGTACGGATGTGACGAGGAGACCCGATGGTTCTAGTATCGCTTCCGAGACTCGGAAAGCCTGTTGTGCTGACTGAACGCTGATTTTGTATGTTTCATACCCTGCTTGTTCAGTCTCGGTGGTTGAACTCTTCCGATGCCTCGAGGAGACCATGGTTGTTGTTTATGTAGTCTGTGTAGTTTTTTCTCCCTGTTGGCCCGTTTGGGCTTAGCAGGGGTGGCAGGGTCCAGTGGGCTAGCTGCGGGTGCCCCTACATAAGCCCGCTAGGGGCTCATTTATAATCTCTCCTTGTTCTTAATGCGTTTCATACTTAGTCAGATTTGGCCTATACTTTGTGCCCCTCACACTCAGAGCTCATGACGGTTTTTCATGGGCATGTATGCCCTAATGATTTCTATCATGGTATTAAAGCACAAGGGGGCGTATGAGCAGCAGAAGTAGTATAAGCAGGATGGACGGAACGCAAAGAGAACGCGCCATGTGGCACCATGCCGCCTGCAGCGTGAGGGAGCACTAAGTGACTGCACATGAACGCCACAAGGGCAGTGAGTAGCACAAAGGAACAACAGTGGCAGGGGTAGCAGCAGCAGCAGCAGCAGTGGTTGTGGTGGCAGTAGTAGTAGCAGCAGTAGTAGACATAGCAGCAAAAGCAGTAGCAACATCGGCAGCTAATATGTCGAGCAGTAGCAGCGGCAGTGGCAGTAGTAGCAGCGGCTACTACAACAGCAGCAGCAGCAGTAGCAATAGCAGATGCAATAGCATGAGCAGCAGGAACAATGGTTATCATGTAGAGAGGTAGCCACAGTAGCGGCAACAGTACCAGCAGCAACAACCGCAGAAACTACAGCCACCGCCGCTACTGTTCTTGCTGAAGGGGTCTCGCAGTCCCTCCTCCAGTCCCTCGGAGGGCCCATTCGAGGGGCGCCTCCTTAGGGCCCGACAGAGCCCCCTCAGAGGGGTCCCTTGACGGAACCTTGAAGAGCATTCCCCCCCTTCAGAGATCCCCCTCAGAGGGGTTCCGTCGAGCCCCCACCGAGGGGCCTCTCTGAGGGGTCTTGACCGCCCCGTCGACCCTGTCGGCCCCGTCGGCCGGCTGACAGAGGGGCGGATTCAGAGGGGTGGACAAACCCACCCTTTTCTTTTGCTCCATCTTGCCCCTAAGTCCCACCTTGCTTGCAAGCAAGCAAGGGAACTCATCGCGAAGGGGCGACCTGAATCCCCACCCTTTCCTTTTCTTCATCCCCTCCCAACGTCCAAATACCCCTCTTTTCCGGGGACAATCGAGAAAAGAGGGAGTGCGCGCATATGAAAGAGAGTGGTGACCCGAGTAGAAAAAAAAGGTGTGTTGACTGCTGAAAACAAAAGAAATAAATGAATAAATAAATACACACCTGCCACCTGTGATCAAGTAGGGAGGCAACTTGAGACACAGCTTCTCCCCTCAAAAACGGAGTTGCAACTCAAACTGTAGCCGCTCACCTCATGTCACCACATCAGCTTTCACCGTGACCGTGTCCGCAGCAGCGACACCAATTGTCACACCTTCAGCAGTACCTTTGAGGGTGGCACAAGTCACAGCGAGTACAAGTTAGGGAGTGATAGTAGCAGTGGCAGCGGCCAATCAGCCGCACGCTTCTCCGGACGTGTTGTGGCATTGCAACTCGTCCGGAAAGGTCACAAATGTTGAGCTCAGCACTATGAATCGTCACAGTGACGATTTCCGACAACGTCGTAGTCTCTAGGGGCTTGGTGTTTTACCGTTGGGAGTATGTGCTCTCCGCACCCCCCATTGTCAGGCGTTGGAGATGAGTTCTCCAATATGGCAGCAAACTTCTTGTGCATTTGCCTGCTACTACTGTGGTGATGGTTGTCATGATTGGCGTCAATGCTAGATGCACCCTCGAGGCTGGCATCCGCTTTGGCTTCAGTCCCGTGAGAGTACACGTCCTCCATAGGACGAGGATGTGCTCAAGTTGGCAGGTCCACTCACCACAACTCTCGCGATCATGTTCGCCGAGATCCAGGCCTGAAGCGGATGATGCAACAGTTATTAAACCTTGCCATCACTGAGCGTGCTGCATCCACAAGTCCGTTGATTGCTTTCTTCCCTTCTTGTGTATCTTCTTCTTGCGCATCTCCTCAAGATGTTTTTTCAGCTTTACTCTCCAATCTATCCCAAGCGGCTACCATTCTTTTGATCCTTCAATCTGCTACCACACCCCCTCTGGATGATTCATCTCTCGGTGGTCGGTCTCGAGTGCATCGTCCTCGTCACCACACGACCCGTCGTGCTTGAATGAGCTCAGACAGATCGTCCACTCCCAGTGCTATCATTGCTCATACTGTCGAGGGAAAGATTGGCTGTCCGGGACAGCCAGTTACATCGATATCAACAGGTTCAGCACCTTTACCTGAGAGCAGCATCGTGCAGTCACCTCATGTAGACGCGGATGCCACGGTGTTCACACATGACATGGAGTCAGATCCAGACATGGCGTTGATGGTGGAGACATGTGTGTCATTGAGATCGACTTCCGAGCGGGAATAGGAGCAGATTGTATCAGGAGTGGCGCACGCGTTGAGTCCCTGGGCGGTGCCACTTGCGGCTCCGACCTGTGGCGGCCCGGTGGTGGCACAGGAGCCACGTACAGCCCAGGGTGCCTCTTGCGGACTTGTGGTGGAGTTGGTGCAGCACGCTCACACCAGGCTGGGAGCAGTCGCAGTGCATGAGTAGAGTGGATCGGCTGGTCTTTCAGACATGGAGACATTCTTGAGAGCAGCGTTACTGAGGGAGATCATTGGGATGTGTGTTGTAACAGACACAACAGGCTCGACCTTGTCATCGGTACTACACGAGGACCAGCTTCAGTATCACAGTTTGCCCATGTTCCCAGAGTCCGTGGGTTCTTGCACACACGGAGGAGCACCAGCACACATGACGCAATCCGATGATGATCCTTACTCCATCATTGAGCGGGTGACAGCTACTGGTCTTCCCGACAAGACCATGCATGAGTGCTAGCTGCGCTTGCTCGTTTCCTTTTCTAGCATTAGATGAGATGTTGAGCCAGAGTCCCGTATAGTTATATCCATTGTGGCGGTAGCTAAGGACAGTGCAGCAGATTAGACCAGATGGATGGAGTCACCTCGTCAGCAGCAACTCTAATCTGCCCTCGGGTGTTCATCAGTTGGTGACCTTACTGAATGAATCGACAATGAGAGTGGCAGTATCCGTACGGACGACATTTGCACATGCTCCACGGACTCTGATGACTCTACCTTCTCCTTCTCTCTTGGCACACAACCGGCTCATCCCTCCTTATCTAGAAAACATGAACTGCGGCCGGGATGCGATACCTTCAGTTGCATCCAATTGTCCAGCATCACAGCACGTTACGAGTTTGGTTGACCCCCAAGAGGATGCAGCAGCACGGGCTCCATCTTCTTCACTAGCAAATATGTAGATGGAATTTTACTCGCGAGCTTTGCAGTCTATGTGTGCAACATCCAGTGAGGCAGAGTTGGTTCTATGCAAGGCAGACATTGGACACCTCTGTATGTCCGAGGCAGCTTACGCTGACTTACAGGAACATGCAAAAATACTACACCTGGAGGTGATGGTAGCGCAGGAGTGACTGTCAGTGCAGGGGAGCAACACTCCTACCGGCAAGAGCTTTCCACTATTAGGACCTGGCACTCCCATCCCAGGGGACGATCCTGTACCAACTCTGAGTATGACGTCAGATGGAGACACTACCATGGGAGAGGTGAGCATGCCTTCAGTTCAAGCCATCCTCGTTCTCCATGGCTCTATCATGCCTCCTCTTTCTATACCTGTTTTCATCACGGATCTTCCTCCACCTGCCTCAGCAGCTCCATCTTCATCTTCGTCCACGTGTGTGGGTCCGGCTGAGTGTGCCAGTCCTCTTCCCCTTGTAGCAGTGCACCCTGGTGCTTCAGGGTGCTCCATCCCACCTCGAAGGCCAGCTCCGCCACATCATCCACGACTGCATGCTGCTCGCCCACTCCGTGCCTTTCGGTGTACCCTGATCTGCCACTATAAAGCGGAGAGAGGAGAGACTGGGGGTTGGGACTTATGAGCATTGGCATGCTCCGTGAGGTGTAGAGACGGCGACTGTGGCAGTAGCCGGAGCTCCATCCTTCAGATGGCAACACTCGTTATGACGGGCGAAGCAGTTTCTTCATGGTCCAGTGGCGACACATTGTCATTCCAAGGTTCGAAGAGAGAGAGAGAGAGAGAGAGAGAGAGAGAGAGAGAGAGAGAGAGAGAGAGAGAGAGAGAGAGAGAGAGAGAGAGGGAGAGAGAGAGAGAGAGAGAGAGAGAGAGATGAGTTGTTTCGGCATCAGTTTTGGCTAGTACGACATGAGCACCTCGATTCAATACATCAGCGTCAGGTTCCTCTCCCCAGGGGGAGTGTAGTNAGAGAGAGACAGGGAGAGAGAGAGAGAGAGAGAGAGAGAGAGATGAGTTGTTTCGGCATCAGTTTTGGCTAGTACGACATGAGCACCTCGATTCAATACATCAGCGTCAGGTTCCTCTCCCCAGGGGGAGTGTAGTGTGGAATTCAACCTATTGCGACATTGTGAGAGATGATGACGAGGGGTTTTTTCTCTACCTCGACCTGTTGCGACGTTGCGACAGTGTCACGTGCCTATACATACCATATGCATGTGATTGCATGTGGATCATAGTACTCTCTTGCTCTAGACCCGGACACTTCGTGGGTTGTGCCAGTGCCACGAGGAGACCCTCTTGCTTTATGACATGTGCATGATGTGTTTTGTCCTAGCGAGTCTGCATGTGTGCAACTCCTTATATGGTTGAGAACCCAACACTTGGTGGGTTGTACCACTGTCATGAGGAGACCTTGTGGCCTTCATTGTGTTGGTTTTTTTTGTTGATGACATCAGCAGTGATGTCAGCAATGATGTCAGCTGAAACGTTGCTGACATCAGCAGTGGCTATTGTTGAAGCCGATGCTGCGTCTGCCACAGGATTTCAGCTGGAGTTCCTACAGCTGAAGCTGCTGCTGCTGCTGCTACTACTGCTTTTGCGGCTGCTGCTGCCGATTTGCTGCTACAACTGCTGCTGCTGTTGTTGTTGACGTTCCTGCTATTGCTGCTGTTGCTGTTGCTACTGCTGCTGCTACGATTGCGGCTACAGCAGCCGTTGCTGATGCTGCTGCTGGACTCCTGCGTGCTGCTGCGACTGCCATGGCTACTACAGCGGTCGTGATGGCAGCAGCAGCAGCTGCAACAACACCTGTGGGGAGGGGGATTGCTTTTCGCATAATTTTTTGTTTTTTTTTTTCTTGTTGCACAGCGAACTCGCTGCTCGCTGCGAGCCGCGAGCAGCGAGCAGCAATCTCACTACTCGCTGCCCGCTGCTTGTTGCGGGCCGCGAGCAACAAGCCCGCTGCTCGCAGCTCGCACCTCGCCGTGGGCAGCGAGCTGCAAGTAGCTACTGCTGCAGCCGCTGCTATTGCGAGCTGCAGCGGATTGCGGCTGGCTGTTGCTACAACTCCTACTGCTGCTTTCTGCAGGCTGCTGCTGGCTGCTGCTCGCTGCTACTACTGCTGCAGCCGGCTGCTACTGCTGCTCGCTGTAGCCTGCTACGCGGTGCTGCCGCTGCTCCCGTCAGCTGCTGCTGCTGCTTGCTGCTACAACGCCCTACGATTGCTGCAAGCCGCAGCGAGCTACTGCTGTTGCTAGCTATCGCGTGCTGCTGCTGAGCACTGCTGCTGCCACAGCCCCCTGCTGCTGCAAGCTCCTGCCATTTTTGCTGCTTGCAGTACGATCACACCTGGTCAACGTGCGCTGTCGTACTGATGCCTGCCGTTGCCGGCCGCTCACCTCCTCGCGTCACGCATGGGGGTCAGTGCTGCCGAAAATTTTCGGCAGCATTTCCCCTGGCCCAGTGGCCGTGGGCAAAATTCTGACGCAACCACCAGGCTGGTTAATACTGCCGAAAAAAATCCGACATCATTTCCCCTGCACTGGCACGTATGGGGGTCCGCCGACGTTGTCTGGCACCTGTACAGCAGTCTTCTGCTGCTGATGCTACGCTCTGGCTCTGATACCAAGCTGGAAATACTGAGCAGCAGGTTGGGATACCAGCGTTGTTGATGCAGCATGCAGGCTTCCACGCTCGTTGCTTAGTCTGCTGCCCCCTTAGTCCGCTGCTCTAGAGGCTAAGTCTGGATGCTCTTGGTTTGTTACTCAGAAGTGCGCGTGCCAGTGTTAGCGCCAGAAAGCACCTGAAAACTGGAAGTAACTGATGAGGAGTGAAGAATGAATGACAATGGGAGACCCCTCCAAGTTCTAGCTCCCCCCCCTAGCTCTCTAGAGCTTGTTACTCAGCTAACCAGCCAATTAGAAATAAGTCCTAGACCTATTTTCTGGCAGGCAGGATTTTCTCGGCGAGCCCTGCCAGACGGCCAACAGCCCAAAACCAGGGCGTCGTCCATTTTGCCTGAAAAAACTGGACCATACCATAATGCTGACGCTTCAAACGCAGTCGTGCGGTCAGAAATAGCTAGAAAAATAGTAGGGAAGAGTTATGGCTGCCCGAACCCAGGCAGTGCCTACGGTGGTCCATTGTGCCAAACAGTGCCACGCTACATAAAGCATGGACCCTAGGCGGAGCATGACGTTGCAGACGCACTAGCACAGTCAGATTCAGCGCTGCACACACGTAGACAGCCTCTACGGTGGCAGTGACTGCCGGCGGCTCGACCGCCAAGGAGGCTTGCCGATGGAGCTGAGCACGTTGACACAAGGAGGAGGCTCCAGCGAACTGCGAGTAGGCCTCAGCGTGCGTCGGCTCCACCGGACGACACTCCAGCAGCGTCAAGTCTCGCCGTCAATTATCTGCACGCCGATGTACACAAGCCGGGAGGACACAACAGAGCACAATAAGAGATGCGGAAAAACCAACACTCTCCCATGACTCACAGGTGCAATGCACATGGGAGGGCAGCGTCATATTTAATAGAAAAGTTCCCCCAGGGCACATAGAGACGCAGGCCAGGACAAAGAGTGCAACTCGTGGACGCACACCGACTGAAATCACAGCCTTCTTGAATGAGTCGTGTTTCAGTGCCTTGGTCAAGAAGTCAGCCAACTGTCGTGCTGTCTCAACCCACACAATGCTGATTCTGCCATCATGCAACAACGAACGCACATAATGATACTCAACAATGATGTGCTTTGTGCGTGTGTGATGCACGCCATCATTGTTGGCGATGGCCATGGCACTCTCATTGTCACAATGCAACGTGATAGATGCGACAGACTGACGCAACTCAGACAACAGATGACGCAGCCTCACGCTCTCATATGCGCCTGAACCAAGGGCTACATACTCAGCCTCAGCAGTGTTGCATGCAATGCACCCCTGTTTTCCACTACGCCAGGACACCGCCGTGCTGCCAATCAGAAAGATCCCACGTGTGCGGCTCTTACCGTCCGGACTGCCGGCCCAGTCACTGTCGGTGTAGCCCACCGCGACAACAGACGGTTGTCGGCGGAACATGAGACCTTGCTGTGGAGTCGAGATGACATAGCGCGGTACTCGAATTGCGGCCTCAAAGTGGAGGTGACGCGGCTCCTGAGAGAGTCTCAATTCTCTCATTGGTACTATGGTCCAGTTTTCAGGCAAAACGGACGACGCCTGGGTTTTGGGATGTCGGCCGTCTGGCAGGGCTCACCTAGAAAACCCTGCCTGCCAGAAAATAGGACTAGGACTAATTTCTTATTGACTGGTTAGCTGAGTAACAAGCTCTATAGAGCTTGGGGGGGATAGAACTTGGAGGGGTCTCCCATTGTCATTCATTCTTTGCTCCTAATCAGTTACTTCCAGTTTTCAGCTGCTTTTTGGCGCTAACATTGGCGCGCGCACTTCTGAGTAACAAACCCAGAGCATCCAGACTAAGCCTCAAGAGCAGCGGACTAAGGGGGCAACAGACTAAGCAACGACCGTGGAAGCCCGCACGCTGCATCAACAACGCTGTTGGCCCAACCTGCTACTCAGTGTTTCCAGCTCATTGTGTTCTAGGACAGCGTGTTTGCCCTCTGTTCTTGGAGGAGGAGCCGGTGTATGTGTGTGGTTGATTAGTGCTTGTCGTGGTTTTGCACGAGACATCATTCCATTTCTTGGCTTACTTGTTTTGTTGACAGCCATATCAACCAGTGGTAGTGTTGTTGACTTCCACCCGTCAAGAGCGATGTCGATAAATTCCCCATATACCCCATGTTGGTGGTACAGGGTAGAGTAAAGCGTGACGACACGACGGGCCTCCAGAGTGTCCTGAGACTTCTCCAACACCTACAACAGTGTGGGTGAAACGCGACCTATGCATTCCGACAGCCTGGTTGGTTTTTTGGGAGCTAGGAGACTTTTTTTGGTAGGTCGAGACATGCATCCGCTGGACTGTACCGATGCGACGAGGAGACCCGTTGGTTCTAGTGTCATTTTCGAGACTCGGAAATCGTGTTGTGTTGACTGGACACTGATTTTGTGTGTTTCAGACACTGCTCATTCAGTCTCGGTGGTCGAGATCCGGGCACTTGGTGAGCTTTTCCGATGCCTCGAGTGACAAGATACGTGGAAGCTTCCTAGCGATACAGTCGCTGACTAGGCGTCAATGCCTGCTCAGACGGTGAAGACAATCACAAGTTGTGTACACAACGGCAAGGGTCTGGCTAGGAGACACAAGGCAAAGTGTCAGAATGCTTCAATAGCATTTGCAGAGAGAAATGACAAATGACAGGTCCATGGCATAAGTACCTGCTGCGGCGCACGTCGGGTGTCGCACGCGGTAGTGCAAGATCTGTCCTAAAACCGGCCTAAAACCACTGTTTTGGCCGTAACTCTCTACAGACATATCAGAACGCTACGCCATCTAAACCTAGACGTGCAGGATCAAAAGCGGGACGCTACGACTGGTCACAGCCATGCATCCGGCATCAAACGGTGGACACACAATGCAAGAACATGCAAATCGGGCCCACGGCCAGTCCACCGATAAACAACTGCGTGCTGCAAAAAACCTCCAGGAGGTCCCGGGTAGCGTCCAGAGCTCTGGAACGGTCGTCAGTCAGCTCCAGGATGGTAGTCCGCCACCAAATGACACACCGGTGCCTCCAGGGACCGCATCAAGGATCTGCACGAGTATGGACACGGCCGAGTGGTCACAGTAAACTGTACAGGTCGACAGGAACGTCACAAATCACAACACTCCCCCATGACCCGATGGTACGCATGTCCATAGATGTACAGCACTGAGACGAGTACAAAAACGAGTGCAACAACAAATGTGACACGGACACAGAAACACCCCACACTCAACCACTCTCAGGCAAGGGGCGAAGTCCAATAGAACGAATGGCCACAAGGAACTTTCCACATGCTAGTGCCTTCGTCAAGAAGTCAACACGCTGCATGTCAGTGCCAACCCAAATGACAGAGATCGCGTGTCGCTCCACCAGATCACGCACAAAGTGGTGCTCAACCGCAATGTGCTTCGTACAAGCGTGAAAGACACCAAAGTTCTCCGCAATGGCAAGAGCACTCTGGTTGTCGCTACGAAGCACAATGGCGGGTACTGACTGGCCAAGCTCAAGGTTCAGGCGCTGCAGCCATACCGCCTCAGCAGCCCTTGCACCCAGAGCAACGTACTCTGCCTCTGATGAGCTACGTGCTATGTAGCCTTGCTTCCCACTACGCCAGGACACAGCAGTCCCATCGAGCAGGAACACGTAACCGGTGCGACTGTGTCAATCTGGGCTCCAGGCCCAGTCGCTGTCGGTGTAGCCCTCAAGGACCACCGAACACTACCGGAAAAAGCAGAGTCCGAGGTACGGTGTGGAGACCGTGTACCGCACCACTCGGAAAGCCACGTGAAGGGCTCTAGCACATGGTGCCTCCAAAAACTGGGCAAGGAGGTTGACGGAAAATGCGATGTCAGGTTGTGTGGTAGTGGCCAGGTACATCAGAGATCAGATGAGACAGAGGTACAGGGTCACATCCACTGTCTCCCCCAGCTGTGTGGGATCGTCAACCTTCAGGGCATCCTGCCCATCAGGTGTGAGAGGTGTGGAAGCCATGGGCACTACGCCAAGAACGTCGTTGAAGCCCTCCCCCACAACACATGCGTATCGAGCCTGATGCAGTAGTGGAGTACGACGTCTGCCGTCTCGCACGATCTCCATGCCAAGAAACACCGCTGCAGGACCAAGGTCCTTCATCCTGTAGGCAGTCTAGAGGACAGCCTTGGCCTCCTTCATGGCCCGCAATGAAGGAGACGGGATCAGAAGGTCGTCGACATAGACCAGGATGGCGGTGAATCGCTCAGGCGTCCGTCCGATGAAGAGAGAAAGATCTGCCTCGCTCTATACATATCCCGCACGAGTCAGGGTGCCAGTGATCTCTTGGTTCCAACACCGAGGAGACTGCTTGAGGCTGTACAAGGACTTGCGCAAGCGCCAAACCTTGTCGCCGTCCTCAAAGACGGGTGGCTGAGCCACGTAAATCTCCTCATCCAGAGAGCTATGGAGGAACGCATTGTTCACATCCATCTGGTGCAGTTCCCAGTCATGCTGAGCCACTACACCAAACAGAGCTCGAACTGAGGTCATGTGGCCGACAGGGGCAAAGGTGTAAGTGTAATCAATGCCCTCAATCTGAGAGTACCCCTTGACGACCAAGCGAGCCTTGTGGCATTCGAGTGAGCCATCCGGCTTCACCTTCTTGCAAAAGACCCACTTGACCTGAATAGCCTTCCTCCCATGTGGAAGGTCGACTAGCTCGTAAACTCCGTGCTCTCGGATGGCGCGAAGCTCATCCTCGCAAGCCGCACGCCAAGCGTCAGCATCCTGTAATGAGAGAGCTTCCCTCAGTGTGCCCGGATCAGGCACCATATAGGGAGATCCCTGCGTGGCAAGAGCGCACGCCTCAGTGCTAGGTCTGACGATGACAAGATCGGCTGCTGCATCGCAAGCGATATGAAACTCGCGAGTGACGAGGTCGTGTCCTACGGGACACGCTAAATGTACCTTTGTCTGCTCAGTGCAGACACTCAGGCCTAGGGCCTTTGTGCCGGGATCACCACTCGCAATCCTGCGAGCGGAGCGCCTGGGTGCGTGACCAGACACTCGCTGAGCTCCGGAGTCCAATGGTCGAAGACGACCGCCAGGCTCACGGGAGTAACCCGGGCTCGAGGGGTACACCTCAGGCTCAAGAACGAGCACAGTCGCAACTGGGGAGGGTTGAGGCAAGGGAGCTGGTGATGTCGTGCGAGGAGTTGCGGGTGTGGGAGACACGGAGCTCGGTGTGACAGTAGGAGCAGGTGAGGGAGGTCCACGCACCGAGGCAGGAGTGCCGGTGCACACAGGTATGGTCACAGGAGTAAACACAGGTACTGGATCATGGGTACCTGTGGGACGTGAAGGGACACGGGTGGAAGCCGGCGGTGCTGGAGAGATCTCTGGACCGACACCGATGATCGCTGGGTCATCAAGCACCAGAGAAGTGGAGGGAGCTCGAACGGGCACATCAGCCTGGCGATCGGTGCTCGCAGGCGCAGAATCCCCCATCCATCGAGAAACCTCACACGTGGGAATGTTTGTAACGGAAAGCGATGTGCTCAAAGTCAGATTACGGTAGGTGAGGGACTCAAAGAAGAGCGCGTTGCGGGACTCCACAATGCAACGAAGAGTAGGATACCAAAAGTGCCACGTCTTCGACCGCAGGGAGATACCGACGAAGGCACACAAGCGAACCCGGAGGGAGACCTTGGACCCCTGCTGGTCCTCAGTGTACCACATAGAAGCCAAGGATCCCCAGACGCGAGCGAGTCGCAAGTCAGCATGGTGACCAAACCAGAGTTCATACGGTGTGACGTGGTCCGGAAGGGGACCGTACAGGAGGCGGTTCCAGACCCAAGTCATGTAGGCGAAGCCTTCAAAAGCGAAGGACTCCGAAAGACCACACTAAGACCGCATAGCACGAACCGCATCCTCCATGGTGCGGTTCCAGCGCTCAGAAACACCATTCAGCTGAGGAGTAGCAGGAGCGGAGACCTGGTGAAAAATCCCGTGCTCGGCGAAGAAGCTGTCCATCTCGCCAAGGAACTCGCCACTACGATCCGAGCAAAAGGTGTGCAGCGTGTGGCAAGACGGACACTCAGCCATCACTAGCCAGAGGCGAACCGTGAGAGCGGCGTCACTCTTCTGGCGCAGGCTGTAGACCCACCGCATCCGGTTGAAGTCATCAGTCAGGGTCAGGACATATCGGCCCCGATCGGACAGAGACTCGACAGGTAGGGGACCAAGAAGGTCCGAATGAACTAACTCGAGAGGGCAAACTGCACGTGAACGGGAGTCAGGGTAGGTGCAACGATGCATCTTACCCTGAGCGTAGAAGAGGCAGTCGTTCTTGGGCAGCTTCTCGAAAGAAGCCGCGTCAAGACCGAGGACGGGCAGTGTCCAAATGAGCTTTGACACAGTGTTCGAGCCCACATGACATAGGCGGCGATGAAGCAATCACTGGTCCTCAGGAGACAGAACACCAGTGACAAAAACACGAGCGGAAGGGGAGGGGGAGCAAGGAGCACAAGTCCGAGAGACACGATACAGGTCATCCACAATAGAGGCACGAAGGACAATGCTACGAATGTCAATAGCAGTCACAGTCGCGGACTCTGCAGTGTGCTCCACAGAGAGTCCCATCAGTGTGCAAGCACGTACAAAAAGAAAACTGAGCTCAAGGTCAGGCACAAACAGCACCTTAGAAAGATACAGGGGGGCAAAAAGACCATCGAAATAGACGACCCCAACACTCTGGACTGGAAAGGACTGACCAGAGCCTGTGCGGACGGAACGAACAGATGCAACAGGGACGAGAACAACGAAATCACTGCGACGACAGGTCATGTGATGGGTGGCACCGGATTCGATGATCCAAGTGCCACCGGGATCACGACTAGAGGACGTCACTATACAACTGGCAACGGAACACTCGGCCTCGGAAGGACGCTGGGCAGCAGGTGGGGAGGAACGACGAAGGGCACAAATGTGAGACTCATGAATCCAATCCGTACAGTCAGGCCCATCATCATCACATGTAGACTGTGCCCCCCCACACGAGTCATCCCGAGCCACAAGAACAGACAAACAGACAGTCTGTGAACCACCCGGCTGTAACAACACACTCGCACCTCCCTGAAAGCGAAGCGCCAGAAGGTGTCGGAGCTCGGCGATGGTGCGGTCACGTGGATCTGGGTCGCCGCTGGTCACCGGTGGTAAAGCGGGAACTGTTGCGGTCGTGGTCGCCGCACGCCCTGAGGATGTGCTCCTCGACGTAGACCGTAGTGCATGCACAGCCTGGAGCCCGCAAGTAATCCATGCCCAGTCGAGCGGCTGCAGGCACTCGGTGTAGTGATGGGCGCCTCCATAGTTGTAGCAGTGAACGGAACATCCACTGCTACTGCCCAATGACAGCTGCTGCTACGGCTGCTACTGCTGGCCCAAGCCGCGCCTCGGCTGCCCCTTCTTCCCCTCTGCTGCTGCCACGACACCCTGTGTCTGAGTCAGTGTAATCGGGGTGGAAGGGGAGAAGGAGGACGAGACAGAGGATGGAGAAGGAGTCTATAGGAGGGGCATCACTGGTGATGCAACGACTGCTGCAGCAATGGAGGTCTCCTGATGAGCCACGGCTGCCTCACGGGCGGAAGTCACCTGGAGGAAGAGCTAGTGCACCCAAGGAAGAAGTTGCAGTGAGGCCGAAAAAGGCTCGAGCACGGCTTCGCTGTACCACGTGAAGATGTCTATGTGCTCGAGGTGGACCCCGAGCATGATCGTGCAGAGCGCCCATAGCTGTGTACCTCTTGAGGTCCCAAGGCACGTGTAAATGCACATGGCGCGTCCCCAGTAGTCGGCTGCAGGCTCGGTAGGCCCTTGGCGAAGGGAGTGAAAGGCACGGATGTGCGCGGCGCGGGTGGCGTGCGTCTCTGCAACAAGCAGGGAAAATGCTAGGTCCCAGCCCCCACGTGGATCAGTGCCGGTGCCTGTGCTTGCCTCGCCAAGGAATGAGTAGAAGTCAACAACGGTCTCGCGCGGCATGGCGTAGAGAAGTCCGTGCATCGCCCTAGTCGCTGTCAGTACCTGAGCTCGGTCCGTAGTCTAATACGGACTGTGGTAGTAGGGTCACACGCCCTCTGAAGTGGCCTAGACATGAAAGAGGATCTCCCAGCAGTCAAAGCCGTCCTCGCTGACATACCGTGGGGGTGGCGTCTCGAAGTCCTTGGGTTGCCGCTCCGTAGGGAGAGCAACCACAGGCTGGGAAGGACGAGGGATGGGAGAGACACTGGGAAGAGGGAAGTCGCTGGGGTGGAGGTCAGGCGACGATCGAAAGTCCAGAAATCGGGATGTGTGTGGGGGCCGAGAGCTCGTCTGAAGCTAGCGGATACGCTCCTGAAGCACATGAATCTCGCGCTTGAGGGAGTCGTCCTCCATGCCTGAGATGTCTGGATCCTCGTCCCAAGGATCAAGAGGTGGCGGGTCGGCTCCAGCTCCTGTCTCCGGTGCTGGAGCTGACTGCTGTGTAAAGGGTGCGACCCCAGCCGCTCCCTCAGAAGTCTGTCGTGGAGTTGTGGAATGTCCTTGAAGAAGCTCGGTGAGTGAACGGATGGCGTCAGTCTACTCCCGCTACAGGCGACGCATCTCGTCCTGCTGGCTCCGCAGGTCCACAGTGGCCCACAAACGTGGGCTCATGACCCCTGAGGAGGAAGAAGAGGGATCTAGTACCCTTTTTCCCTTCTCGTCGGACGGAGCCATGGTGCCGCTCATTATGGACCGAGACGTCAACGTGGTCGAATTACAGAAACGCAAGCGTTTCTCGAGGAGTTAAAACGCTGGCAACTTTTGACCCTCCGGAAAAAAAAATCACTAAGTGCTGACGTCAGCAGGAAGTTAATGACGTTAGCAAGACCTGATGGCGTCAGCAAGAAAAAAATGCTAACGTCAGCTCGCCTTCCTTTTTTCTTCTTTTTCGTGGATCGACCTTTGCGGTTGCTGCGCGAGCAGGCGGCCGCTCCACAGCAGCCACGTGGAAGCTGAGCGGACGCCGCCGCGCAGCTTCCGCTCAGCTGCTGCTGCTGCTACGGCTTCAGCTGCAGCAACAGCCACGCTGCTGCGTGCGGGGAAGCCGCTTGGCGGCTGGGTGCGCAGCCGTGGTAGCAGCTCCGTGCTACTGCTGCTGCGCTCTGCGGCTGCTGCACTCTGCTGCAACCACCGCCGCGTGATGCTGTCGCTGCTGCTGCTACGTTGCTATTGTCGCCACTGCTGCTGCCACTACTACTGCGTTGCTACTCTGCTGCTGTCGCCACTGCTCCTGCCGCTGCTGCTGTGCTGCTGCTGTGCTATTGCCGCTGCATGTTGCTACTGTCGCCGCGTGCTGCTACTACCGCCGCGCGCTGCTGCCGCCGCTAGTGTCGCCCTGCTGCTCCTGCTGCTCAGTGCTGCTACTGCTGCATGTGCCAATGTTTGCAGTTGCTAGTGACTACAGTCTACTACAGCTGTCTCCTGCTGCTGCTAGCAGCTGCTGCTGATGCAATCTCATGTAGTGATGGTGAGCGACGTCGACGGCGATCCGCTGTCGTCGTCGATAGGTCCTTGTGGATCTGCTGCAGCAATGACTTTCACTGATGCGTCTCTACTGCACAGCTCAGTGAGAACTGTCTCACCGCTCTGATACCATGACAAGATGTGTGGAATCTTCCTAGCGACACAGCTGCTGACTATGCGTCAGTGCCTGGTCAGACGGTGACGACAGTCACAAGTCGTGCACACAACGGCATGGCTAGGAGACACAAGGCAAAGTGACAAAATGCTTCAATAGCATTTGCAGAGAGAAATGACAAATGACACGTCCATGGCATAAGTACATGCCGCGGCGCACGGCGGGTGTCGTACGCAACAATGCAAGATCTGTCCTAAAACCAGCCGAAAACCACTGTTTTGGCCGTAACTCTGCGCAGACATATCAGAACGCTATTGTGATTTGTGACGTTCTTGTACAGTCTACTGTGACCACTCGAACGTGTCCATACTCATGCAAATCCCTGAGGCGGGCCCTGGTGACATCGGAGGGATGACGGGCGGCGGACTACCAGCTTGGAGCTGGCCGACTACTGTTCCAGAGCCCCGGACACTGCCAGGACTCCCTGTTGTTTCTCTGCAGCCAGTAGGAGTTTTTTCGGCGGACTGGCCATGAGCCCGATTTGCATGTTTTTGCATTGCGTGTCCACCGTCTGATGATGGATGCATGCATGTTACCAGTCGTAGCGTCCGTCTTGTGATCCTGCACGTCTAGGTTCAGACGGCGTAGCATTCTGACATGTGTGCGCAGAGTTATGGCCAAAACAGTGGTTTTGGGACGGTTTTAGGACAGCTCTTGGACCGCCGCGTGCGACACCCGCTGTGCGCCGCAGCAGGTATTTAGGCCATGGACCTGTCATCTGTTATCTCTCTCTGCAAATGCTATTGAAGCATTCAGACACTTTGCCTTGTGTCCCCTAGCCAAACTCTTGCCGTTGCGTGCACGACTTGTGTCTGTCATCACCATCTGATCAGGCACTGACGCCTGGTCAACGGTAGTGTCGCTAGGGAGCTTCCTTGCATCTTCTCATGGTATGAGAGCAGTGAGACAGTTCTCACTGAGCTGCGCAACAGAGACGCAGCAGAGCAGCAACAGTGAGAGTCACCGCTATAGCAGATCCACTGGGGCCTGTCGAAGATAGCCGGTCGCCGTCGACGCAGCCCACACCCATCACGTGAGACCACAGCAGCGGCGTTGCCACCGTGCAAGCAGTAGCATAGCAGCAGAGCAGCAGCAACAGCAGCAGCAGCGGCAACAACAGCGCCGTAGCAGCAGTTACAGCAGCGCGTGGCGGCTGCAGCGAGTGCAGCCACCATCCGCAGCCGCAGCGGCGGCCGCGGCAGCAGCAGCGAACGGCGGCAGCAGCAGAGCAGCAGCAGTGGCAGCAACAGCAGCGCAGCAGTAGCAAAGGCAGCAACGGCGGCAGCAGCAGAGCAGTAGCAGCTACAGCAACAGTAGCGCAGCAGCAGAAGCAGCGCACGACGGCGGCAGCGAGTAGCAGCCGCAGCGCGCAACAACAGTAGTGGCATTGCGCAGCCGCTGCTGCCACTGCTGTGCATGCAGCCACGCAGCTGCTGCTGCAGCTGAAAGCACAGCTGCAGCAGCAACTAAGTGGAAGCTACTGCGCAGCCTCTGCGCAGCTTCCGCAAAGCCGCCGCGGAGCGGCTGCACGCTCGCGCAGAACCGCGAGAGAAAAAAAGGGGGGGAGTCGAGCGGACATCAGCATTTTTTCTTGCTGACGTCATCAGGTCGTGCTGACGTCAGCAACCACCTGCTGACGTCAGCACCATACTTGGCCAAAATGTTTGGCCGGACAGTCAAAATTTTCCTGCGTCTCAACTCCTCGAGAAACGCTGACGGTTTTGCAATCCGACAAACCTGACCTGTCGACCCATACTGAGAGGCGACATGAACTCGTCGGACAACAAGGGGAAGGCGACAGGTGATCCCTCCTCTTCTGGGGTCCTGAGCCCACGCTCGCAGGCCATTGAGGACCTGCGGAGCCAGCAGGTTGAGATGCGTCGCCTACAGTGGGAGCAGATTGATGCCATCCGTACGCTGACTGAGCTTTTGCGTGGCCAGTCCACAGTCCCACGGTAGGTTTCCGAGGGAGATGCCGACGTCGCGGTCTCTACACAGCAGTCGGCTCAGGCACCCGTTACAGGAGCTCGACCTGACCCACCAACTTCTGACCTCCTAGATGATGATCCATTCATGCCAGGCATGAAAGACGACTCCCCGGATCATGAGATTCGAGTTCTTCAGGAGCGCCTCCGTCAGCTGCAGACGGGCACCAGATCTTCTCGGATTCCTACGGTGTGATCGTCATCCGACTATCCCGGTGACTATCCCCTTCCAGGAGTCTTCCCCGTCCCTCGTCCCCCTCGACCTGCGGTTCCTCTCCCCACGGAGCAGCAACCCAAGAACTTTGAGATACCGCCTCCACGGTACATCACTGAGGACGGCTTCGACTGCTAGGAGATCCTCTTTCAGGTTTGGGCTACTTCAGAGGGCGTGTGGCCCTACTACCACAGCCCGTATCGGGCTACAGACCCAGCACAGGTGCTGACAGTAGCCAGGGCGATGTGCGGACTCCTGTATGCCATGCCATGCGAGACCGTCGTCGATTTCCACCCCTTCCTTGGCGAGCCTGGCACAGGCATCGGCGCCGATCCACACGGAGGTTGGGATCTGGCCTTATCCCTGCTGGCCACAGAGACGCACGCCACCCATGCAGCACACATTCGTGCCTTCCAATCTCTCCGTCAGGGGCCTGCAGAGCCTGCAGCCGATTACTAGCGACGCGCCATGCGCATCTTTATGCACCTTGGGACCTCCGGAGGCACACAGCTGTGGGCGCTCTGTACGATGATGCTCGGAGTTCGCCTTGACAATACTGATATCTTCACACGGTACAGCGACGCTGTCCTCGAGCCCTTTTCAGCCACTCTGCAGCTTCTCTCTCTCTCAGCTTCTCATCAGCTCTTCCTCCAGGTGACTTCAGCCTGCGAGGCAGCCGTGGCCCATCAGGAGACTTCCCTTGCTGCAGCAGTTGTCGCATCACCACCATCATCCCTCCTGTAGTCTCCTTCTTCATCCTCCATCACGTCCTCGTCTTCCTCCTCCTCTTCGGCCCCGCCCACACCTACTCAGACACAGGGTGTTGTAGCAGCAGCTCAGGGGAAGAAGAAGAAGGGGAAGCGTGGATCAGGTCAGCAGCAGTCACAGCAGCAGTCGTCCTCCAGTTGTAGCAGTGGACGTTCTGTTCACTGCTACAACTGTGGAGGCGCCCATCGCTATACTGAGTGCCAGCAGCCGCTTGACTGTGCGTGGATTACTCGTGGGCTCCAGGCTACACACGCCCTCCATTCCACGTCCAGCACGTCATCCTCGCCATTCTCCGGACGCATGGCGGCCACGACTGCAGCTGTTCCCGCTTCTCCACCGGCGAGTAGCAGCGATCCGGACCCACGCGACCACACCATGGCTGAGCTTCGACACCTTCTGGCGCTCCGCTTTCAGGGAGGTGTGAGTGTTTTGTCATCATCGGGTGGTCCACAGACAATCTGTCCGTCCGTTCCTGTGACTCGTGACGACGCGTGTGGGGGAGCACAGTCAGCATGTGATGATGATGGGCCTGACTACACCGATTGGGTTCATGAGTCTCATCTTTGTGCCCTACGTCGTTCCTCTCCACTGACGGCTCAGCGTCCCTCTGATGCCGAGTGTTCCATTGCCTATTGTACAGTGACGTCCACAAGTTGTGACTCCGATGGCACTTGGATCATCGATCCCTATGCCACTCATCACATGACGTGTCGTCGTAGTGATTTTGTCGTCGGTCCTGTCACCTCTGTCCGTTCCATCCGTACAGGCTCTGGTCAGTCCTTGCCAGTCCATGGTGTTGGGGTTGTATGTTTCGACGGTCTGTCTGGCCCCTTCTACCTTTCTGACGTGTTGTTTGTGCCTGATCTTGAGCTCATCCTACTTTCTGTGCGTGCCTGCACACTGATGGGTCTCTCTGTGGAGCATACCGCACACTCAGCGACTGTGACTGCTACTGACACTCGCAGTGTTGTCCTTCGTGCCTCTGTCGTAGATGATCTGTATCGCGTCTCTCGTACCTCCTCCCCTTGCTCCCCTTCCTCCTCCGCTCGGGTTTTTGTCACTGGTGTTCTGTCTCCGTAACACCAGCGGTTGCTTCATCGCCGTCTGTGTCACGTGGGCTCCGATACTGTGTCAAAGCTCATTCGGACACAGCCAGCTCTCGGTCTTGACGCGGCTTCTTTCAAGAAGCCACCCAAGACCGACTGTCTTTTTTGCGCTCATGGGAAGATGCACCGATGCACCTACCCTGACTCTCATTCCCGAGCGCTTTGGCCTCTCGAGTTAGTTCACTCGGACGTCCTCGGTCCTCTTCCGGTCGAGTCCCTATCTAATCGGGGCCGGTATGTTCTGACTCTGACTGAAGACTTTACCCGGATGCGGATGGGTTTTTGTGCCTGTCAGAAGAGCGATGCCGCCCTTGCGGTTCGACTATGGCTAGTGATGGCTGACCGTCAATCACGTCACACGCTGCATACTTTCCGCTCGGATCACGGTGGTCAGTTCCTTGGCGAGATGGACGGATTCTTTGCCGAGCACGGGATTTTTCACCAGGTCTCCGCTCCTGCTACCCCTCAGCAGAACAGTGTTTCCGAGCGTTGGAACCGCACCATGGAGGATGCGGTTCGCGCTATGCGGTCTGAGTGCGGTCTCCCTGAGTCCTTCGTTTTTAGGGCTTCGCCTACATGACGTGGGTCTGGAACCGCCTCCCGCACGGTCCGCATCCGGCCATATTACACCGTATGAGCTCTGGTTTGGAAATCATGCTGACCTTCGTCTCGCTCGCGTCTGCGGATCCCTGGCCTCCGTGTGGTACACCGAGGACCAGCAGGGGTCGAAGGTCTCACCTCGGGGCCGTTTGTGTGCCTTCGTAGGCATTTCCCCGCTGTCGAAGGCTTGGCACTTCTGGGACCCTACTCGTCGTCGCGTCATTAAGTCCCACGACGCGCTCTTTTTTTAGTCTCTCACCTACCGTGACTTGACTTTGATAACGGCACTCTCCGCCACACATGTTCCTACCTGTGAGGGTTCTCGGCGGATGCGGGAGACTTCTACGCCAGCGAGCACCTCTCATCAGGCTGATGTGTCTGTTCGAGCCCCCTTCACCTCTCGGTCTCCGGCCCTGGATGACCCGACGATCATCGCTGTCGGTCCAGAGACCTCGCCCGTACAGCCTGTTTCACACCCCACAGGTGTCCCTGCTTCAGCTCCCATGCCTACTTCTGCGCCAGTACCTGCGTCAGACGGCACTCCTGTTTCTGTGTCTGGTCCAGTCTCACCTACTCCCGTACCTGTGTCTCCTGGCACTCCTGCCTCTGTGTCAGGTCCAGTCTTGCCTGCTCCTGCTGTCACATCCAGCCCCCTGTCCCCCACACACGCGTCTCCTTGCACGGCATCACCGGCTGCCTTGCCTCAGCCCCCACCAGCTGTGGTCATGCCCGTCCCTGAGCCTGAGGTGCGCCCCTCGAGCTCAGGTTACTCCCGTGAGCCTGGTGGCCGTCTTCGACCACTGGATTCCGGAGCTCAGCGAGCGTCGGGCCCCGCACCCAGGCACCCCTCTCGCAGCATCGCGAGTGGTGACCCCGGCACAAAGGCCCTAGGCCTGAGTGTCCGCACTGAGCTCACAGAGGTACATCCAGCGTATCCCGTAGGGCACGATCTCGTCACTCGCGAGTTCCATATCGCTTGTGATGCAGCAGCTGATCGTGTGGTCGTCAGGCCTAGCACCGAGGCGTGTGCCCTTGCCACGCAGAGCTCTCCCTCTGTGGCACCCGACCCGGGCACTCTGAGGGAAGCTCTCTCATCATATGATGTTGACGCTTGGTGAGCTGCCTGCGAGGATGAGCTTCGCGCTATCCGAGAGCATAGAGTCTACGAGCTTGTCGACCTTCCGCTTGGGAGGAAGGCTATACAGGTCAAATGGGTCTTTCGCAAGAAATTGAAGCCAGATGGCTCACTAGAACGCTACAAGGCCCGCTTGATCGTCAAGGGGTACTCTCAGATTGAGGGCGTCGATTACACGGACACTTTTGCCCCTGTCGGCCGCATGACCTCAGCTCGACCTCAGTTCGGCTTACGTGGCTCAGCCATCAGGCTTTGAGGACGGTGACAAGGTCTGGCGCTTGCGCAAGTCCTTGTACAACCTCAAGCAGTCTCCGCGGTGTTGGAACCGGGAGATTACCGGCACTTTGACTCGTGCGGGATATGTACAGAGCGAGGCATATCCCTCTCTCTTCATCCTACCAACACCTGAGCGGTTCACCGCCATCCTGGTCTATGTCGATGACTTTCTGATCGCGTCTCCGTCCCTGGAGGCCGTGAAGGAGGCCAAGGCTGTCCTTCAGGCTGCCTACACGATGAAGGACCTCGGTCCTGCATCGGTGTTTCTTGGTATGGAGATCGTGCAAGATCGCATGCATCGGACACTATTGCTGCATCAGGCCCGATATGCACGAGTCGTGGGGGAGCGTTTCAGCGATCTCCTTGGTGCAGTGCCCACCGCTTCCACACCTCTTACACCCGAAGTGCAGGATGCCCTGAATGTGGATGATCCCACACAGCTGGGGGAGACAGTGGACGTGACCTTGTACCTCCGTCTCATCGGATCTCTAATGTACCTGGCCACTACCACACGTCCTGACATCGCTTTCGCTGTCAACCTCCTCGCTCAATTCTTGCAGGCTCCTCGTGCTAGAGCCCTTCACGCGGCTGTGCGAGTGGTGCTGTACGTGGTCTCCACACCGTACCTCGGACTCTGCTTTCGTCGACAGTGCTCGATGGTCCTTGACAGCTACACTGACAGCGACTGGGCTTGGAGCCCAGATGGACGCAGCCGTACTGGCTACGTGTTCCTGTTCAGTGGTACCGCTCTGTCTTGGCGTAGCAGGAAGCAGGGCTGCATCGCACGTAGCTCGTCAGAGGCAGAGTACGTTGCTTTGGGCACAGGGGCTGCTGAGGCGGTATGGTTGCAGCACCTGTTTCTTGAGCTTGGTCAGTCAGTACCCGCCATTGTGCTTCGTTACGACAACCAGAGTGCTCTCGCCATTGCGGAGAACTCCGGTGTCTTTCACGCTCGCACGAAGCACATTGCGGTTGAGCATCATTTTGTGCGTGATCTGGTGGAGCGACACGTGATCTCCGTCATGTGGGTTGGCACTGACATGCAGCGTGCTGATTTCTTGACGAAGGCACTAGCTCGCGAAAAAGTTCCTGGTGGCCATTCGTTCTGTTGGGCTTCGCCCCATGCCTGAGGGTGGTTAAGTGTGGGATGTCTGTCTGTGTCTCATCTGTTTCACACTCACTATTGTACTTGTCCCAGTACTGCACGTGTATGGACATGCGTACCATAGGGTCATGAGGGAGTGTTGTGATTTGTGACGTTCTTGTACAGTCTACTATGACCACTCGGTCCTGTCCATACTCATGCAGATCCTTGAGGCGGGCCCTGGTGACATCGGAGGGACGACTGGCGGCGGACTACCAGCTTGGAGCTGGCCGACTACCGTTCCAGAGCCCCGGACACTGCCGGCACTCCCTGATGTTTCTCTGCAGCCTGTAGGAGTTTTTTTGGCGGACTGGCCATGAGCCCGATTTGCATGTTTTTGCATTGCGTGTCCACCGTCTGATGATGGATGCATGCATGTGACCAGTCGCAGCGGCCGTCTTGTGATCGTGCACGTCTAGGTTCAGACGGCGTAGCATTCTACATGTGTGCGCAGAGTTATGGCCAAAACAGTGGCATTGGGCCGGTTTTAGGACAGCTCTTGGACCGCCGCGGGCGACACCCGCTGTGCGTCGCGGCAGGTATTTAGGCCATGGACCTGTCATTTGTTATTTCTCTCTGCAAATGCTATTGAATCATTCAGACACTTTGCCTTGTCTCCCCTAGCCAAACTCTTGCCGTTGCGTGCACGACTTGTGACTGTCGTCACCATCTGGTTAGGCACTACGCCGTCTGAACCTACACGTGCAGGATCAAAAGTCGGACGCTACGACTGGTGACATGGAAGCATCGGGCATCAAACGGTGGACACACAATGCAAAAACATGCAAATCGGGCCCACGACCAGTCCACCGACAAACTCTTGCGTGCTGCAGAAAAACTGCAAGAGGTCTCGGGTAGCGTCGAGAGCTCTTGAACGGTCGTCAGTGAGCTCCAGGATGGTAGTCCGCCACCAGATGACGCACCGGTGCCTCCAGGGTCCGCATCAGGGATCTGCACGAGTATGGACACGGCCGAGTGTCACAGTAAACTGTACAGGTCGACAGGATCGTCACAAATCACAACATCGAGGAGACCACAGTTGGCGTTTACGTGGTCTGTGCAGTGCAGTCTCCGTACTAGCCCGTTTCGGCTAAGCAGAGGTGGCAGGGTCCGGTGGGCTCGCTGCGATGCCCCTTCATAAGGCCGCTAGGGGCTCATTTGTAATCTCTCTTTGTTCTTAATGTGCTTCGGACTCGGTCAGATTGGGCCTGCATGCCCTCATGAATTCTCTCTCGCTTGAGACAGTCTAATTCTCCCTCTCTTTCCTCTGTCTACACAGGCACATAGTACTTCCTCCCTCGATCTTAATGGATGCGTTGAGGACACAGCCAAATGTTTGTGCTACAATTTTCCCCTCACCACCAGAGCTCATGTTCCGTCTGCATGCCCAAAAATGATTCTTCCACTTCTACACTCTTAGGGAACTGAATCTCACACTTTGGATGTCTACGTTGACTAAACTATTTCACCTTTCATCGCTCTTACTCAAATTGGCGGATGAGGCCAGAGGACAGTATGGCACCAGCGTTGTCCCCCATGAGAATTCCACAATGGCCTCTCCTTTGAGGGGATTAATGCACTCAGCTAGTTTCTGAATGACGTGACGATGGGGTGCAAAACCTGTGAACCAGTTAATATGAAGCATGCCTGTCAACCCTCCATAACATGAACCCTTTGTCCATGTGTCAAAGGTGTAGAGGTGTAGCAGCAGTGCTGCCGGAGGTTCTTTTCTCATGTCAGGTGAAGGAAAGTTAGCATCCAGCTGTAAGTCTCACCCATCGCAGACCCATGGCTAGCTGTTACAAACAGTCTTCACTGATTGTTGGAAATGCATCTTCATAGTGCTCTACCCTGCCAGCTTCAACCTTGCAGACAGACCTGGCGCACCACACCCCAAACCTTTTCAAGATCCTGACCCCTCATTTCCAAACCTCTTTGGACCAAGGTGGTCATGACTTCACCGTTCAATAAGAATCGGTCTCTTCTGGCCAGTCTGCCGAGTCAGCGCCTCCTCTGAGGCCGTTGGCTCCACCTCCTTCCCGACATGGTGGTGTGCAGCATCGACAGCAAAAGGCACCAGAACGAACTGACAAGAGGAAGAGGACCCAGCTGTAGTGGCATCAGTTGCATCAGCAGCAGGCAATGTGGTGTGATAGCGAATACGCATAAGCCGCAGCAGCAGGTTGGGGGGGGAAGGGGAGCCCAGGGGTGCTTGCCGGTGTACATCACTTCAAGTGGCCAACATAGCATACTGCCGAAATGGAGACGCAGGGAGCGCAATGCAACTCCACCTCAATGACGAGTTTGCAGAACTGGCAACTCCAGCTCAACGAGAAGTTCGCACGAATGGAACCTCCGGACAGACACCCGCCTCCGTTAGGAACAAACAATAGTCGTCCACAAGTCAACTGCATCCTCAGCAGGTCCCACCCACTATGAATGCCGCTGCTGACAAGGGTTGTGCAAGCGAAGTGCAGCAGGCTGCACGAACATCAACACAGCAGCACAGTCGGTGCTGCTGCTGCTGCTGCTGCTGCTGCTGCTGCTGCTGCTGCTGCTGCTGCTGCTGCTGCTGCTGCTGCTGCTGCTGCTGCTGCTGCTGCTGCTGCTGAAAGACAAGACGTCCGAGGACCTAGAAGCAGACAGCTGCTTCTCAGGGGTCAGTCGGAGAGGTTCTAAGTCCAGTCACCGCTGCAGTGCTTAGACCGCGAAGACCGGGGAGGAAGAGGACCCACACCCGTGCTGCCTCCCCTGCGCTCCGACACAAACGAGGGAGAGCGGCTGCCATGGGCCGCGCCACCCTCCCCGATGGGAGACATAGGCCTGGGGGGCGGACCACCACCACCACCAACATTGGGCCCTCCTCCACTCAGGCCGCTTGTGCCCATGCCGTTGCTGGCCACACCACCGGCCCCAGCGCCACCTCCCCCTCCACCCGCACCGACGAGGTTGCCCCCGCTGCCGCCACCATGGGAGAGCGTGGAAGACTCACTGAGGTACCCACTCCCACCCCCTCTTCTTGGGATGAAGCCCTTCCAAGACCTCGATCGGGAGAAGTCCCTCGACCCCCGGGGGATGTAGCCCCCCCCACCTGTGTTGCCGCCTGCGCCTGCCGCCCCAGGTCCGCTGAGGGGGGGACTTGTGTTCCACCCACTGCCTTCGTACGGGCCCCTACCGGCCAGCCCTCCGCCGCCCCCAGGCCCACCATGCTCTGAGACAGGTGACGCGTACGGCGGCGTGGGAATGCCCCCTCCCCTCATCCCCTCCAGTCCCCTTGGCGGCGAAGGCTGCGATGATAAGGTTGAGAGCTGGGGGGAGAGGGGAGGGTGCTGGTGGTGCAAGTGGCTGTGCTGTTGGTGGTGATGCTGCTGCTGGTGGTGGTGGTGGTGATGAGGGTGCATGTGGGGGTGCCCACTCGAGCCTGAGCCCCCACCCATAGCCAGCACCATGCTGGCATTGGCGCTGCTGCTCCCATCAAAGCTCGCAGTGACACGGTGTGTGGGAGAGGTCCGGGAGCGAAACAGTGGCGGGCTGCTCATCACCAGCCCTCCTCCCGGAGATGCACGGCCGTCTGCTCCCACCCACGCTCCCCCAATAGCCCCTCCGCCCCTTCGGGAACTCCCACCACCGGGGCGCGGCCTAGGAAAATTCGACGAGCTTTGCGGGGCCCGCGCCGGGGGGTGGTCTGGAGAGGGCGTTGGGGGAAAGTTGAACTCGCCCATACCAGGCCCTAGTCCCGACGTCATGCCTACTCCTCGCCCCGCTCTGCTCGTTCCCGATCCTAATCCGCTCGGCGTGCCGGCTCCGCTGCCCGGCCCTCCTCCCCCTGGCGTCCCTACAGGAGTCCCCCAGTCCATGCTAGCTCTCCCTTGAGGGGTGTCTTCAAACTCGGAGCCAGGGTCGAAACTGTCGTCCAGTGTCAAGTCCAGGCTTTGTGGCGGCTTCCCCCCCATCGCAATGTGCTGCTGATACTGCATCTGCTGTTGCTGCTGCTGTTGCTGCTGCTGCTGCTGGTGGTGGTGGTAATACTGCTGCTGCTGGTGCGGGAGCTGCTGCTGCTGTTGGTAATGCCGCTGTTGTGACTGTTGGAGCTGATGCTGCTGCTGCTGCCACTGCTGCCGCTGGTGCTGCTGCTGGTGGTAGGCATCCTCGAAGTGATGTTGCTGGTGCTGCTGGTGCTGGTGCTGTTGCTGCGCTGCTGCATCAGCAAGCAAGATGTCGTTGATGCGGGAGCACACGCTGGACGCCACGCCTTCCAGGACGCGTGAGTAGCTTTCGAGGACAGCCTTGCCAACGTCCTGCCACCACCAGTCCATTTAGCAAGCAGTAGCAAGTGGCCTCTTGAGAGTATCTACCTTTAGCAGGCAGTAGCAAGCTCTGCACCTCACAGCAGCTGGCTGTTATGAGAGGGTCACATGGAACCCACTGCCGGCCTTGATGCCTTCGTTCCGAATGGGAGAAGTGAGACAGTAACATGCTTGGAATCACCATTTTGTTTCTGGAGACATCACCTGTCATCGGCTGCGACTGGAGGAGGAGGAGGAGGAGGAGGAGGAGGAGGAGGAGGA